>JAQIXN010000165.1:0-59072 GCA_034698145.1 Proisotoma minuta
CCCTATCCTGTCCCATACAGACAGACAGACAGACAGACGGACACGATGGTTACATAAGCCCTGACTCGGGCTAAAAATGTCTCACCACCAGACAGTAGGTATTCTGTCCTCTTAAATTACTTGACACTTTTTTGTGATCCGCATCAGTATTTATGTGGGGACAAAAAAAACTACGAGTGTGTCGTGTGGAAGGAAGTTCTTGATTACTTATATTGTCATCATTGACAGAAGAAAGTTAGTTGTCTTTCTTTTCTACTTTCAGTGGACATTCACATTTTGACCGTAAAATCAGTCATGTTAACGCTGGTGAAAGAATTAGTTGGCGTCATAAATAAATAAACTATGTGAAAAGTTGATTTGCTTTCTCCATTCTCACTGTTTGCTTTATTGTCGGAAATGAAGTGGATCCGGATAGATGATAGATAACTTTCATTTCTATTTTTGTACAATGTCAAAACTCAGAGTGTAAACTTTTGAACCAGATTTAAAATTCATGAAACAAAGTCACGGAGCATTTTTCCTCATATAAAAACTTAATGTTTTGCCCCGTGACCTAACCCTCATATACAACTGATAGAAATGTTTGTGTAGACAGATAGATGAACCATAAGACTTCCTGTAGTTGGCTAAATGGCATTGGTTTATTACTTTTCTGTGGATCTGCATTCTGGTGAAAGTTAGAGAAAGGATGACGTGTTATTGGGATAGAGGAATGAATAAGTCAAAGTTATCTGGATTCGTGAGTTTGCCAAAATCTTGCCAATTTCTCAACATAAATCAAACAACTCTGCTCCGCCACTTTTCATGTCGATAGCATCATAAATACTTCTCGACCCACACACGACTGAGGACCAGAAACACACAAGAGTGTGCAATCCCCAATTCTTGCATCACAATTCTAAATGTGGACACATTCAGCTAGTGAATGAATGAAAGTATGTGACTTGACTTTCACCCTCACAATAATTTCTTTGCATGAGTCCTTTATGTGGATATACAGAGATTTCTGAATAATTTATCCCATGACATGATTTGATGTAAGCTGATTTAACAATTGAAAAAATCAAAAATTCATTTTCTACCTTAATCCCATTCATTCTCACATTTACAAAGAATAAACAGGATGTACATATGTATGTATACAATACAGACAATATAAACTCAAATCACGAATTCCCATCATTTTTAACAAAGACGTTTTTCCCTTCTTTAGGGAAATGTTTAATCAGTTTTCTCCATTAAAAGATTTGCATGTCTGAGTTGTTCTTTACCTGTGGGGTAGATGATTAAAACACGAGTTTTATTAGGGACTATGCCAAATTGATTGGCATTGGCATCATTGACCGACCAACTGCTCATTTCATCCGCATTCCAAGAAACGATTGTTTTCTTTTCTTACGATTTGTTTACTATTGTCTTCATTCAGCTTCAATAATTTAAATACACATAATGATGATGAGTAAAGTCGTAAGTCTATATATATGCATTGACGTCAGCGTTTGCCTATATCGTTAAATTTTGATGTAATTGAGTGTCCAGTGCTACTTTTTAGCATTTAAGAAGTATAAAAGGGGCAATTTGACCCCAGGTTTCACGTCCCCTTAATAAATGATTTATTAAATGAGGATCAATGTCTGGGGAGACTAAATGATATTTGAACTCTTCATAAATAAGTGTAATGAGATTGGAAACGGGAGAGAAGTGGCAATTTGCAGTGGAGAAAGTGGTGATAAATTTCAATCCTTTCCCCACAGGCTTTGACAGGAGACACTGGAGCCATTTCCGCAGGCTAATTTAATTTGTTGTTTTTAAAATCAAAGTCTGGCTGCCCAAATAAAATTGTTCTCTTTCCAGGACACAAAGGCGAGAAGAAGTGACACAAGTTAGTTAAACTTAATCTATCCCTTTGGTGGGGATAAGTGTGATTTCCTAGTCCCTTCTACGTACAGACAGATTTATATATTAGAGAATGTCAGTCCTGGGGGAGATGAGATTTTATGTCCAATTTATTTATTTCCCTGAACCAAACATGTTTCACAGGTAAGTAAATTGGAAAGTGTGGATTTTATAGCAGGATTTAGTTTATAATATGTTTGGATCAAATCTTATTTGATGCACAAATCCAACTTCACTGCTTCCTTTTCCGTTTCTCTTACGTAACTTTTGATGGCGTGGTTGTTTTCACTGCTATTAGTGTATATGTATTATTAGCTCAAGACACATCAAAATAATTTATAGTTTTTTTCTCAACTTGTCTCACATTATGAAAATGTCTGATGATGTTTATAACTATATACTATACTTTTGAAGTAATAATTCCTTATCTCAAACAGTAGAAAGTCTCAACTTTCCCTTTTCCGAGTATCCAACTTTCTCCACTTGAAGACAGTGGGCCACTGAAGAGTTGAGAGTTTGAGAGTGAGACTGGGTTTTATTCCTTATTTTGCTTGGCTGGAGAAAGTGGCATTATTGTAGGACAAGGAATTTGGGCATTACTACACCTAAAGTATTTAATCTCCTTTAAAATTAATCAAATTTCCTGATTAATTAATCCCCCGATCCCTTAAGGTATGTAAATTAAAGCTGTGTTTGTAAATATGCATGCTGAGAGCATAAATTGTAGATTCTCACATTTGAGTGAATAGTTGAATAGATGGATCGTAAATTGTTAAACGCATTCCTAACATAATCGACAAAAGTTTAGCAGGAATATATGTATGTATATTACATAAAAAATTCTTGTACAGCATTTTTTAAATGTCACTCTATTATTACCAAACTTTCTCCAATCCCTCATCCTGTCAAACAATGAGTGTCAAACATACAATCTCATCTTACTTATACTTCATCTTGGTTTCGAAATCAAATTCATCTTTCACTTTATTTAAACGAAAAATTGTTAGAGACAAATTTTAATAAGTTTAATGCATCTTGGATGAATCATTTCACACGCGACGCTTTAAAAATGTAAGAGAAGGGCGACAGTGACAAATTATGAGATTAAGTAGCACAACAACACCAAAATATCCACATCCTTTTTCTATTTTCTATTAAAATGCGAATAAAAACAAGGAAATAAATTTACAAAATGCGCATTTATGAGACCCACGAAATGGAAAGTGTCACAAATTATGAAAAGGGGCTCAAGACATAAAGGACAAGGTAAAGTTAAACCCGTAAACATGTGCATTAAATCAGGTTCTCAAATAAATATCTCATATTTACTTTCACTCTCACGCCTGTGAGCTTATTTATTACATTTTGTCCCTATGCATGTTGTATATCACAAGTATTGTTGAAACTTGAAGCACATATTCTAGCCTAGTTGTTTTGGAGTAGAAAACTTAGATCGGAATTTGTAGGATACTCTTTCGTTTCTTGGCCTCTGTAATTTAATAATGAATCTAATTTAATAACAGCTTAAAAATGGCTGAATATTAGAAGCTTGTACTTTGCTTACTGGACAAATAATCGTGCAGGGTGGAATCCTCCAAGTGTCACTTTATCTCCATGAACATGCAAAAACGAACCCTCTCTTAATCCTATGACATTTGGAACTTTCTCAGGAAGAGCATGATACTCTTCAATTCGAGTTTCCCGTGTTTCCTAAAGATTCGTATTTTTGTATTAAATTATAAAGTGATGCCCCTACACTAATTTTCATATTATATATAATTGCTTACGCCCATGTGAGTACTATTTGGGTCGGAATCCATAAAATGTGGATTTATATTAAACGGGACAAGCCCAATGGCATCAAAGGACTTGCAATGAACTATTGGACGAGTTTAATTGCTTTTCTACCGATTTTACAAAGCTTTTTTCGCCCAAATTTTGTCACCAATCGATCAGGCGCATTAAAATGATGAAATTTGTCCAAAGAAAAAAATTCCAGCGCCACCGGTGTCGCAGTGGGGGCGCTCTGTCGAAAATTTTTGCCGAAATTGACGCGCCACCGACAGCGCTGGAATTTTTTTTTGACAAATCTTATTATTTTAATGCGCCTGATCGATTGGTGACAAAATTTTGGCAAAAATGCTCTGTAAAATCGGTAGAAAAGCAATGTAACATTCCAATTGGCATGTCGTTAGTTGTATTGATTGAAATGGTGGATACATTTGTGCCCGCACTACTTCCCATGTAGGGTATCCCATCCTGCGTTTAATTGTAAAATTGAAACTTTATTATTTCAAACCTGATGGTAATATGATACCTCTAATACTCGCCGTCTAATGCATTCCAAAAGATTTTGTTCTTGTAATTTTCTAAGAAGTAAGAAGGTATTGCCTCCGCCAATAAAAATGCATTGTGCTTGATTCACAGCTTCAATGGGATCTTTTGCTTCATTCAATCCTTTCACATTAATGCCTAAAATTCAAACAAACAATATGCAAAAAGAGTCAGCTTGTTATGTCATGAAATGAAGTGATAAATACTCACCCCATTTCTTGAATTCATTTCTAACTTTCAAAGTGTAATTTTCTTCTGAAGACACATTTGCATATGGAACAAACAAAACTTCTTTCACTCCATTTCTACATGGAGAAAGTAGTAGGCTTCTTTAATAAGTGAGTCAAATAAAATATATATGCATTATAAGCCCCAAAAGCATTATCATATATAATGTTTAAACATTCCAGCATGCAAATTATACAAGTGTGTGTTGGTCTTACTTGTTGAAAAATTCTTGAACATATTCTCGAGCATACTCCAAAAATCCAGAACCATGAAGCGTAGAATTTGACAGGAGTAACAACTTCCTCATGATATATGATTGCTCGGTTCTGAAAGGAGTTTACAAAAGAACTTTACTTTTAAATTGCAAATTAAAACTATTGACTATTGTGAGTGACAAATCAGGGAGAATATCTACATATGTAATCTAATCTTGTAATTAAATTTATCTGTAACATGATGAGTGATAATGGCGATTTACTTAATTATAATTAAAAATAATCTCGCACAAAATTTCTAAAGACTAATAATACGGTTTTAATAGATCAAATATTATTATAAAAATATCACCCGTACACAAATTCATTTCTCAATGCTACAAATTGTCCACAAAAATAGAGATTCACAGATCACATCATTCACTAATTCCACTGTTCTTTTTGTCCAATATTTTTGTATTTGTTTTCAAACTTCTTTACATCAAACTTCCTCTTGCAACCTTCATAGTTCATGTAGCGAATTTTTCCAAAGACCTCCCGTTCAGCCCAACCTTGGTCATGAATCCCACAGATTGACCAAAGACAACCCACATATCCATTAGGATCTCTTCCATCCAAATTATATTTGTCATTGAGAAAGATGGCAATCTCTAAGGCTGTTTCCGGATCTTTTGTCCACTCCAATATTTTTTTTGCCCAATACATTCTCAGAAATCCGTGCATTTTCCCTTCAACTCTGTGTCATTAGATTATTTTTTAAAATGGTAATTTATTATTAAGACACAATAAAATGTAGTAATTTTCTTTTTACCGAAGTTGAATTTGAGCTGCATTCCATAATGGATCGTGAGTTTTTGCATTTTCAAGTTCTTCTTTGGTGTACAAATAAGATCTTTTATCCTTCCTGTGATCATTTAAAGTTTTTTTTGCCCAGAGGCTAGCTCCTTCCAGTGAGTCATAATTGTCATTATTGTAATAGCAAAAGTTATCTGATAATTCACGTCTTATAATTGCTTCTTCACAAAATGCAGCAACTCCATCCTTGAAAGAAGACTTTTTTGCTTCGAGAATTGCTCGTGCAACTGAAATTTGGCCAAAATGGAACCAGGGGGATAAATTGCTCAATGCAGCTTCATTTGGATCGTTTCTTTTTGTATGAAATATTTTAAGTCTTGTATCCAGAAATGTTTTCATCATCTTAAACCCTTCGACCATACCAGGCTTTGCCCATGTAACCTCTTGCACAGTTTTATCAATCTCCAGTGAAGAGATTAAAGTATCCCAGTCCTGACAAGATCAATAAATGAATAATGCATTTAAAGTAAAATAAGTATTGTAATTGTAAAGTATATATTACAATATAATTTCATACCTCAAAAGGATTTGGAATCTGTGAAAAATCCAGTTTGGAATTATAAGAATGCTCAATTACAGGTGGGAATTCAGTCAAATATCGTCCCAATTGTTTGTCAATCTTTGATCGAATTGTCCTTGCTGCATATTCCTGTTTATCTGACGCTTCCCAAATAGGAACAATATTGTGAGCATCGATTTGACAGAGTGGAACTCTTTCTTTTAACAATTCTTTTGCCACGTTATTAGCCCATTGCATTGGGACTCGAAGAGGAGCAAAATCTGTAATGACACCCCCAATTCCATGTTCCTTGACAAACTGAGGTACTGCAATCTTAGGATCTCCGAACAAAAGATGGAATGGAATTTTGAGCTCATGAAGCTCAGCCCTGAATCAAAAATATAATATTAGAAAGACACGAACGAATTTTATTACTTGATTTTTGTTGTCATTTTGGTATATACCGGACAAGTTGCAATCCCTTTAAAAGAAAAGCATATTGTCGGAGGGTGGCGTGGAGAAATTTTGGCACCAGACAAAAGCATACAAACAAAGGAACTTTTTCCTGGCATGCCTTGCGTTGGGCGTAAATCAGGGCGTAGTTATCCTCTACCCTTTGGTCCCTTGATTTGATTCAAAGATTGAAGAAAAATAATTTTAAAAAATTAGTGAAATAGCATTGCATTTTTTTAACTAACCGAGACATCCAATATAGAATTCCCTGATGGTCCTCCGACATTGTCTCTTCTTTAGACAAAATTCTACATCTGCTCTTGTCGAATTTAAATTGTTTCGCAGCATCCACGCGTTGACTTTTGATACGATTCATGAACTGCTCAAAGGACTCTTCTTGAATTTTGACTGTTGTTCTTGCACGGGGCGAACTTGTAGTTGGTGATTCGTCTTCTGACGACGAGGGTGTTGATTTCTTTGTCGCGGCGACAATTTTCTTTGCTATTTTTTTGGGTGGCATTTTGTGTCGACACTAAATATCTCAAGCTAAATTCTAACTATCATACACGGATACAAAACCCTTCACCCTTAATAATAATTTAATTGACGACTAATAAATTAAAAACATTTTAAAGTACTCACCCACTTTGGAAATCGGAAGCCTTGATCAGCAGTGAAATATATTTCCCACAATTTTCTTCTAAAAGTTCTGAACAAAAAGTTGCTTCTTTCTCCCCCAACTTAAACTGACAACAAAATAATTTTAATTTGCACTTAGCTCATAAAGGTAATTAAGGTAAATCAAACTTTGTACTTGTTACAGTTGTTACTGATATATTTTAGGGGAAGGATGACAGCCCCCGGGGGAGGTCAAAAGGATGCGACCAAGGATCAGCAGAAAGAGACGTTCCGGATAATCAAAGAAGTTTCGGATGTCTTAAATACGGGACTGGACACACAGAGCTTAGGCTTTTGTCTGCGTCTATGCGAAGAAGGAGTGAACCCCATGGCCCTCGCACATCTTATCAAAGACTGGAAACAACATCGACAAGACGACAAAACGCGCATTATTATCACTCCTAATAAATAACTTTATTATTCAAATACTTAACAAATTAAATTATCAAGTAAATTAATTAAGAGTTTGTCATACAAATTGTTCTTTAGGTAATAAAATAATTTGTAAATTATCATTATTTACCACTCTTCCTTTGCCTTATGCAAAGACAATTTCGCCATTTGAATCACTGCCTCACGATCGGCTGCTCCTCCAATGAAGCCGGAAGCGTGGACAAATCTTATTGTTGGGATTCTGCTAATTTCCTCCAAATCTTTGTCCCTTAAGCCACGCCACTCCTCAAGCAACGGCACTCTTAAATTGAAATGCAAAGAAAAAATTTATTAGGCATAACATTCAATCAAAATATCAAAGCAATTTACCTTGAAGTAAATGAATTTGCTTCAACTGGCACGGCTTGAATTCGCCACATCCCCGATGGGTCCGTGTAAATGACGAATGCAATTTTCACTTGAGTTTGCTGTTCAATATCTCTCAAATGTTCCTTCCAAGGCACACCTCCTTTAGAGAACTCAATGATATAGCCAGACTTATCCACCTTAAATTATAAATTTAATAAAAACCCATCTTAGAAAATATCTACTAAAGTTTTGATCATGATAGTTCATACGTCAAAACGGTTTTCTACAGCAGCTGCCACAAGCGAATACGCCTCGTACCATGAATACGCATACATGTTGACCTTGTCCAGGAATTCTGATCGGACGAGTTCAGTGGCTTTGTTAAAGTTCATCAAGTCAATTTCTTCAGATTGCTCAGTGTCACGCCAAGAAGAATTGAAGTAAGAGACGCGAGTGCTCAAGTTGGTTGAAATTCGGTATCTACAATCCATTCAAAAATATTTTGCATATTATATTACTATTTTACAACAATGAAATGAAACAATCCAATAATTATTGTGAAGATTAACTTGAGCTCCCCATCACTGATAGCAATTCCATTGTCAATTGCATCTATTTCCTCAATAAAGTTTTCATAGATTTTGTCAAATAGTTTGACCACGACATCGTCCGTTTTCTTTTTCTCCAGTAATTGAGCCAAAATTTGCTCTCCAAAATGGCAGTAAACAAGTCCAGCGCTGCTTAATTTCGTCACCCAAGGTTTTCCAGGCAGCAAAGTACTCATGGAATGATTGAATGACCTATTAAAACATTTTTTAAAAATAACTTTTGAACAAACTTGATCAAGTGGTGAGAACGCATACTTTTGGTGATGATCAAAACGAAGTTTTTCTGGGTCAAATACGCCTCCGACGTCCACAACAATGTCACAAGTCTTTAAAATTTCTTCATTCCTCGTCCTATTAAAATACATGATACAATTTTATAAAATTTAGGCTTTACAAATTACCTGATAATCTGAGCATCTTTATACGTTGGAAGTATTTGGAGCAGGACAATCGCAAGAACTTCGTCACAATGGAAGCAACCTATTAAATTAGTTAAAATCTCAAAGTGACTGTTCGTTTGCTAAGAATTTCTCAACTATTACCGTTGTGCGTTCCGATCATTTTGACATGACTTGGCTGCAAATGACCCAAACTTTTGACCTCGTCCACTTCCATTTTGCGTCGTCGCACAGGCGTCGCGGTGGAAAATCTCGCTAGCACACGGAATACTTTGGAACTGAGAAGCCCAGACTTTGTTAACATTCAATAATTAAAATTTGAGATTATGCCGATAAATGAAACAAAACGAAAAGTCGACTCCTCGCTCGCGTGCTCTTCCATCACCGCAAATAATTTAGGGAATATGAGACAACGTACGATTGTAACATTTATTT
Source organism: Proisotoma minuta (assembly GCA_034698145.1). NCBI lineage: Eukaryota > Metazoa > Arthropoda > Collembola > Entomobryomorpha > Isotomidae > Proisotoma > Proisotoma minuta. The sequence goes on from JAQIXN010000165.1 coordinate 9,341, forward strand.
GTTATTCCCCCAATAAAACGAACGAACCACACCCATCAAAGATTCCAAGGACAAGAGCATATTTTTTGGCACAGATAATCAACTATTAAATATAAATATACAAAACCATGCTATTCTATTTTAACTTATGCTTTGCTTGTCAGCTACAGTTCTTTTCGATTTTTTGGATTCTCTGCATTTTTCCCCTTGTAAGGCTGCCCTTCCAATGTCAGTTCGTTTAAACGATCTTGTTCCACTAAAAATTCCTTAGCGTCCCAAGCTTGAGCACCGTCTTGAAATAAAAATATTGCTCTGCTATCCTCAATCACATATCTGCAAAAAAAACGATATTGTTAAAAAAACGATTACAATGTAAACCTCGACTTCTGAAACTTTATCAGTTTATTTAATTAATACCTTTCTGCTTGAATGTGATTATTTCGCAAAGCCCCTTGCCATAAACTTGTCAGTTCTTCACATTCAGCTCTTGTGGGGTTGCCATTTAAGCTGACAAACATCATCACAGTCTTCCCTTTCTTTGTCATCTTCATTATTTCATCTGGAGACATTTTCCCAATCTGTAATTATTCAAAAGATATTTATCCCAAATCCCAAACGTCTTAAACTGGTGGAGAAATAAATTTGGAAGAACCTTATCAAAAGGGAGATCATTTCCAGGTTTTGGGGGCTTTTTATATTCCGGAAGCTCGTCCTCTTCCAACGGCTCATCGTCCTCCTATCAAAAGTTTAGTATCTTATCAAACACCAAAGGTATTAAACAATGCATACTTCCCATTGGTCATATAACCGCTCTAAATCTGCATCATTAAAATCTCGGATATCCTTCTTCGCCCATTGTGGCTTACTTGAGGGATCGGCCTTCTTGCACCATGTCCATGTAATGACGCTGCAGCACAAAATCAGAAAGACTGTGGACCTCAACATTTTTCTTGCTCAAGATTTTCTCCCGAAGAACACGTTTTCCCGCATCCGCATGCAAAGTTGCAAATCCGTTGCAACTTGCAAAACAAAGAAAATGAGAAATGCAGAACTTTTTGGAATATTTTTATTGTTTCATTAAAAAAGCACATCTTTTGTAAGTCTGTTACAAGTGCCATTAACTGTTTCCACAAAAGTCTTGATGCATTCGCAGATGCCTTCGCCATTAGGGCTGCCTCTAAATGGCTTGCAAAAGGCTCCATCAACGCAGAAACCATCATTGATGTCACTTTTCATACAATTGGCACCCACAAGTCCCCTACATTTTTTAAGAAGAGGGTCGAACATTTGCAGCTCATCTTCACATTGACATCTTCCATTTATGCAGAACAAAGGTGCCAACTCGTCACATCTGAGCCCCCGCTGTTCCAAGCCAGCTTGACATATACGACCATGAGTTAATTCACAGCCTCTTTCCCCATTTTCCACCATTCCTTCAGGACAAACACATGAATGACGAAAGTTTCCTTGAGGCAAGCAAATGGCTGGCTTGATGCAATACACTGATGAGGAATTTGGGGCATTTTTGGGGTTTGTACAAGGTCCTCCCACAAGACTATAGCAATCTTGGTAAATCTCTTCAAATACTTGATGACCTGGATATTTGCAACTACAATTTCCATTTTTACAAACAAATTTTTCCAGACATTTCATGTCGGAAAAGTCGCATGAGCTTCCATGACCAACTTGACACAGCCCTCCCAACGTTCTTGTGAATCCTGAACAAAAAAACGTATTATATCTTATTGTTTGTTGACTTTTTGTTATATTCTTGAAACATTACCTGGAGGGCAAGTGCATTTGGTATCCTGTTCTCCAGAATACTCTTCGTAGCTATTAATTGAGTGACCCCCATAGTACCCTCGACAAATTGCGTTGTCAGTGCAGAGATCATTCAGACAAGGCTTGTCTGCAAGCCCCACGCACGAGCTTTGAGCATAGCTGTAAATTGAGACTTCGGGGTCACATTTGCACTCTTCGTCTATGCATTGGAGATAAAGGTCACTTCGACAATCAGAAGTTTCGTTGCACGTTTCGCCGTATATCTTTTTTGGGACGCACGAGCCATTTGAGAGTTCTATAAATCCCGAGTCGCAGACACAGAGTCCTGTGGACGTACAATGGGAATTGATGACACAGTTTACTTCCTCTAGCCAACTCCGGTATTCTTCTACAACAATGAATTTGCATTTTTCTCCGGCCAAACTCACACAGGATTGTCTTCTTTGGTCAAAAATCATGGAATCAGGTTTTAAACAATTACAGCTCCCATTTTGACAGGTCAATGAAGCCAAACTATCGCAGCGAGTAAAACTGTCGCAGGCTTCGCCAAGTTTTGATCTCGTCCCTCCTTTTACGAACGTGATACAACTTAAAATAACAATTGTTATTGAATAGCTTAAGAAATAAATCTTTACAAATACAGGGCTACCAATTTTTAACTTGGCCATAATTTTCGACTAAAACTATCCGCTGTCAACTGTCAATTACAAGTAAACTTTACATGTACATACTTTTGCCAGTGTCAGTCAATCAATATAAATAATAGTTACAAATGTCAAAGGTTATCATCAGTTTCAGTTTATTTACAATTTCCCTATTTCCTTAAACACATTACTTATTCACCTAAATGAGCTAACTTGACTTGTTTTTTTTTGTTTTTTGTGGTTTAAAACGTATCTATAAACTATCTTCTAGGGTGTGGTTTTTCAGGATGCTCCCCATATCCAAAATATGCCTTGGCATGCTTGAAAATCTACAAAATTGGAAGATGTTTAGCAACTGCTTTATTAACTTATCCCTGGATGTTTACAGTGATTGCAGGGAACTCTCGTTTTTCTTCGGGACGGACAAAAACGGGATTGTCTTGGAGTTTCCACCAAGCGTACTGAAGGAGTCCGATGCCAGGGATCATCACGACCAGCATCATATTTCGACTCACAAAGCCCTTGATCTTCCCAAACCCCGACATCCTCAAACTTTGTTTTGTATTGCCTACAAAAACAATTGGATCATCAAAGTTTTACCGGGCCATGATCTCAAACTTCTTTTCCCATCCAATGCTAAAGTCTGTCTGGGAATTATTTGTCCAAATTGTTATTTGCAGAAGAATCTTGTCCACATTTATCAAATATGTAGTTGGCTAATAATTTTGGTCAATTTTAAATCTAACAAATAATTAATCCAAAGCCCTTTGAAACCAACCAAATGTAAAGTGTCTCAATCTGCCTCATTGTTCCAACTAACCAGTCTCAACTTGCCTCATTTAATGATTCATTAGATGAAGTAAATGAACAAATCTTTAGAGGAAAATGTTGAAATTAATTAAAGCTATTTAAAAAAACTCAATGGCCAACTAGTTTATCTTAATTATTGCTTTCCCTATAAAATTCTCACGTTTTTTGCACGCAATGCTTACTACCAATTAAAATACTGGATTTGCATGCCACCGAAACTGAGGATGAGCATTTAATTCTTTTGAGCATTCTCATTTAGGAGTTTGTGGTGGCAGGTCAGACTCCGTCAGACAACCAGACAAGTAGAGTAAGTCAGGTATTATTTTTGCTATTATATCACATAGCTAGAAATATGCCTGAAGTTACAATACATCCTCAAAATTCTTCGGGGTCGGAAGTTGAGATTCCATATTTCCTTCAAAATACAGAAGAGCTTATTATCCCTGAAGAATCAAAGGCAATTGGTAATTATTTCTTAAAATAATTTACTTTGTACACATTTAACTAGATGAATTTGAAATCTTCCAGGAGAAATCCCTTCGTTTCTTCAAGAAAGCTGTCTAATTGTAATAGGCCCTGGATTATTTGACCTACCCAAAGGATCTTTTAAAAATTGGTTGGATGGAATGCCTCTCATTGCAAAGTTTGAGATTGGAAAGTCCACTATAAAAATGAAGAATCGATTTGTTCAGTCGCAAGCATACAAATCTGCGGTGAAAAAATCTGCGCCAATGTCGATAGAGTTTGGAACAAATCCTAGACTAAACAAAGGGATGCTTGCTAAATTAAAGCCATTCGTAATACAAGACATGATTCATAAACGCAAATTATCTTAATAATGTCAATTGTATAGACGCCAAACGACGTCAGCGATAGCTGTTTGGGAAATATGATGCTTCTTGAGGGAAAGCATCCTTATTTGGTTTCTGACTCGGTACATTACTTCAAGATAAACCTGGAGACGCTGGAGACAATGGAAAAGCTCAACACGATCAATTCCTTTTCTCTAAGCTCTTTGTCTTATTTTCCTTATGACAATCCAAAGACTGGAGAATGGTACACGATGGGAACTTCCCACATTACTTCTGGAATGATCAAATACCAAATTCTGACCAAAAAATCAGTAAACAAGGACCGAGGTAAAAAATATTATGAATTTAGTTATTAAATAACTTTAATTGTCTATTTATATTGTTTCTTAAAAAAATTAGATGAACCAAAACTTGAAGTTCTTTGTTCGATACCATCTCGATGGTATAGTTGCCTTTCCATGCTGAGATGTTTTGGAGTTACAGAAAATTACATTATATTTGTGGAGCAACCTGCGGTTCTCAGTGTCATGAAATTAGCTACAACTCATTTGAAGGGATATTCCAGTAAAGATTGGCTGGAGTGGAAGGAAAACGAGCTCAATCGTTTTTACGTTGTAGAAAAATCGACAGGGAAAATTATTATGGGGCAGAAATTTGAAGTTTACTCTGAGGAGCCCTTCATGAGTCTCTGGGTTATAAATGCATTCGAAGAAGACAATAATGTTGTAATGGACATTGTGTCAATGGAAAACCCTGAATTTCTGCACAAACTGGAATTACAAAATATCCGGAAAATGCATAATGCGGAATCTGCTCTTTCAGTAATCAAACGATTTCGAATTCCCATAATCAAAAAATTAGCTGAACTCGACAAGGTTTCAAAATCTCCACTGGCATACAAATCAAGGGATGGTGATGGAGCCTTGTTTTTACGATACGAACTTCCGTTGGAAAAAATTTCTGGATTTGATTACGGAGTCATTAACAAGTTATTTCTGAGTCAAAAATATTCATATTTTTATTGCACGCCATCAATTCACTCCATGAACACATCCGATTATTTTGGTAAACTTTGCAAAGTAAATGTCAATACTGGAGAAGTGGTAACATGGGAGCCTGAAAATTCAAGAGACCCCAAAACTGGAAGGTTGAGATACGGCTTGAGCAATTCAGTCTTTGTCCCTACGCCTCAAACGAATGAAAAAAATATTTTTGATGAAGATGAAGGAGTTTTACTAACTTCATGTTTAACTACTTGTAAACAAGACAAAAACTTTTTGGTCATTTTAGACGCAAAAACAATGAAAGAGACGACTAGAGTTTATTTCGAGAATAAGATTCCAGCATATCTCTACGCTAGTTTCATGCAATAATTTCCCCAAATTGAGAAAGTTAAATAAATCAGTTATGTTTAATGGCATTCATTTTGACATTATCAGTGTGGTTTGCAAGATTTTTCATTCCAGCCTTCGTGGTCATCATTGTTGAATTTACAGATCTACTGGTAGAAGTGTTTGGCATTGGCGTGGTCGACTTTATTGCTGAGATGTGTCGAATTGTGTGATTGCAAGGCTTCAGGGAAGCAAGAGTGTCGTCAAAATCAATTTGGCCAAGGTCCGAGTGGCCTGTTGTTCCTGGTTTGATCAAAACATCTCGCCCCTTGCAACTATTCTGTGAAAAAAGAATTACACACGCGTCGTGAGTGTTAATTGAAGAAGCTTTGGCATATAAAAACCCTGGGACATCTAAACAATCTTCGGACGCTTCCATTGTCCACCATACACCTGGAAAATATATATATAAAAAATTGTTTATATCTTTTGAGCATACTTAAAATAAAAATACAACCCAGAGTTGATTGTTTTATTTCGTACCATGAAAATGAGGCAATGTATAAATTGTGACTGAGATTGAGGAAGAAGGTTCAGAGGCTTTTTTCGTTGTTGTCGTTCCAATTGTTATTGAAGAAGAATTTGTTGCTTTTGCAAAATTATGAGCAAACATAAAAAGTACTCCGAAAAATATCAAAAACCGTAATTGATTTGTAGCCATTTTTTTTTTAGACAAAGACACACACACAAATGCAATTTTTTTCTAAAACAGGTAACATAAAGACTAGAAGTATTATAACTGGAAATTTCCAGGAAGTGCTAATGCAACTCAATGTCGGAATAATTAACACTTTTATTGCCACTAATTAGACTAATTTGCATAATTTTTGAACGTGAAATGGAACCCAGCATATAATGGCTTTGGTATTGATAATTGATACATTGATATATATATATAAGTACAACCTTTTTTTAAATTTTCTAGTATTTTTATTTTAATATATTTTCTTTACTCACGCATCTATTTATTTTGTTTTTAAATTACAAAAATTCTAGTCCTAATCCAAATTGTAATCCATTCGCTAAGCGATCTCCTTTTGAACTTTTTAATGGAAAGCAATAATTTAATTCTAATCGAGCCATATTTCCCATACGATACGCCAATCCTAATCCGTAGGCCACACGAATATTTTTCATAATACAGCAATCGGCTAAATTGTTACTCAGGCTTCCAAAGTTGACGAAACCGTGCAGTCGCATGTTGTCAGTAATGGAAATATTATTTTTGACAAAAGGGAGTCGCGTAAATATATGAAATGCACTAGCCCAGTAAACCTGCATAGACAGAGAACATTCATATTTTTGAATTATAAATCTCGATTATCTAATAAAAAATAAGACTCACTTTTCCACCCAAAACGTCTGAGCCAGATCGAGGTCCAACTCCTCTGGTATCAAAACCACGAAGGTTCTGTGAACCTCCAAGAAAGAAAAAGTCACTGATGTTGGAGCTTATGGGAGACATACTTAAAGGTTGTAGAATTCCTGATCGTAATGAAGCTTGAAATACCTGTTCAAAGATTGTTTTGCAATTTCTGTTGGAATTTATGAATGTAAAAAAAAATCACAACTTACCGTCCAATCATTAGAAATAGATTTGTTAAATTGTAAATCTGATTCCAACTTGACAAATTTTGCATCACCAAATAACCCGGCGAACTCAACGGAAGCTTTTCTAAACACTCCATTACTTGGAAGAATTATTTGATCTCTGGTATCATGAGCATAAATAAACTTTAAAGAGGATTTGACAGAGTGGCCCAAATATTCTTTAACAAGTCCTGAATCTGGTTTTACAAGATCAGAACCTGAAGTTCCTCGAGGTAAAACAGTCAAGTGTCTCCATATTCCATGCCATTGTGCGGAACACGATGTCTTTTTTCAAAATAAACAAATAAAACAAGCTGTAATAACTAATTATTAGTATAAAATGACGTATAATACAATACCTCTTTCTGTAATTTAAAAGTGTAATCATAAACTGTCCCAAATGAAGAAGTGTGAATTCCCGACCAAGGGTTTGGGCTTTTAGTGTAGAAAATTGATGTTCCAAAACTAATATAAAAATTATAATTATTATCCATTGTCGGTGGGAGCTTCTGTAATAAACATACTTTGACCCCACATATGGAAACGGTTTGTTAAAACTGAGCTCCGTCTTTCTATTATAGGATGAGCTAATCATATGGTCAATCTGGACTTTTTCACCCCTTCCAAATAAATTTGGCATTCGAAGCCCGAGTTGTACCACTCCCTCATTTGCGCCCACCATCGTATTGACCCCTCCATTTAGCCGATTGAGCTCTTTCACCAAAAATATTACCTAAATAAAAAAACAGTAACTAAAAATACATATTTGCATGATAAAACTTTGATAACCTCATAACTATCCGGCGTTCTATCCTCATGTTTGTAAGTGTCTACAAGCGTTCCGACCTCTGAAAATATCCCCAGCCCTCTCAAATCCTTTTGGGCTTCACCAACGTTCAGGATTAACTAATTCATAGAAAATAAATTTGTAATTATGCGGTTGCAATTTTTGTAAAATTTTGGGTTTGCAACCTCTTCAAAATTTTTGGCATAAAAAATCCTTTTTGTGGCTTGTAGAAGATAATCATTTTTGGTTCGAGACAATCCATCAAATTTAACGTTTTCAACTTTAACTGGAACAGAGCCAAGGTCCACATTTAAATCTGTGCCATCTTTAGTCCCCATTTGCGCTTCGTACCCAGGGCCTTCTTTGGAGTTGGGTTTGTTCGCCTAAAGTCAAGACACATTTAAAATGATGCTCCGTCAGTTTAACTGACTCAGTTAGCCCAATAAGATTTACCATAATTAGCTAATTACAGTGCCACAATCCGATAATACAACAAAAAATGACGGGCTTGTTATTTGACGCGAAACTCGCGTCGCGCCACGAATGACAAAACTGTTTTGCATAAATTATTTGGAGTTGGCGGTTAGAGTTTTGCAATGACGCGAGATGGAGATAGAAAGAGAAATGTCAAACGTTTTGGCTTGGCTTCAACTTTTCTTGATAAAATGTTTGAAAAGAACTTTGCAATACAAAATCCCTTTAAAAAATAGAGTGGACAACTTTCTTAGAATTTGAAAAATCAACAACAAAAATCGGTTTCTGGATTAGGACAGTGGAAACGGAGCAACAATTTTCAAAAATGCGATTTCATAAATTTTCTGAAAGAAAAGTTGTTTATAAAATGCTGCTATCCATTAAATCATGCACTTTAAGTTTTGTAAATACTAGAAACTAATTTCCACTAAACAAAACTTTTTTGACTTTTTTGTTGTCCCCTCTATTTATTATTTACTCTGAGCAAAATTGTGATTAGAAAAAGCTGGGTAATTTTTCTCAATTTTCATTTGGGTTCTGAATAACAAGCGCTATGTAGTCATGCTCTGAAAATTATAACTTTATTTAAAGTTTTGTCACTTTACTAATCATTTAATTTGTTTTACCAAAACTAGCATTGAGCATTAGTTCATATTTCCTCGTTCTAATTCGCATAAAGTCCAAACAGTTTGTGGGCTCAATGTCCCTGACCATTGACGACGCAATTGCGTAAAGATGCTTCATGCTCCCGATAAAAATAGTCGTTGATGTGTTGTCCATTGTTGATCTGATTGGCGTGCCTTTATTTTAAACTGCATTTAGCTAGGAAATCTTAAAACTTGTAAATGAAGAAACAATACATACCGTCGCATGTAGTGACAATGACACCTTGGACACCTTTATGAGATTGAATACGCTTTATAATTTCGTCTGCATGAGGAACATCCTGCAAATATCGGCACGTTTATTTTAAAATCAATTAATTAGTGTCAAAATAAACTGATGTACCATTTTTTTTACTAAATAATAATTTTATTAATATAAATGAACAAAATATTACAAGTTTATTTAATCGATAAATTGACAAAACTCGTTCTCATATTTCTCATGTATTAGCATCATTGAAGCATCTTTCTTTTTTTACCAATGCTCATCGTTGTGCTTCTAATGTTAAAAAATGCCGAACCTTGTCTTAAAAGTAGTTCAAAACTAAGCCTTTGGCAGCCAGGGTAATTTGAAGATGTAAGGAAACATGATGGTATACTATGATAAAGCCAAGTTTGATGTCCAAAAAGTTTTTAATTTGAACTATATATTTTAATTGGTAAAATTTTTGTTTAAGATGCCTCGTTCACGACGTAGCACAAGATCCAGTTTTTCTAGAAAAATGAACCTTGCATCTCGATTTAACATTGATGCTGGTGAGATTTGCATACATTTAGCTATATTTGTTTTATAATAATAATTAACAATAATATAACATACTAACGCAGTTGAATATGGAAAAGGAAAGAATCAAAAGAATGACTACTTTCAGTCATCGAAACCATTTTTTGCAAAGTCGCGACAAAACACGAGAGTAAGTGGGGCTGTGATTTCTTCTTATCCCCCCGGGTATCCGGATTTATTTTATCCAGAACCCGTGTCATTTACCAACCGAGGTCCGACCAAAAAACTTCTTTTTGAATCTCAATTGACCGATATGATTGCTCCAGGATTTTTGCAAATTAACGATGTCACAGTTTTTTCAAGTTTTCGTGAGTAGCTCAACAAAAATTGTCATTACATAACCATCTTTTAAAAAAGGTACATAATTCAGAACTTGATTGGTAGGAAAAGACGCATTTTGTACAATTTCAAAGGATAAAGGTCGGGTAATACTGATGACCCATAAAATTATGGATACTCGTGCCAAGCTCCCCTTTTATAAAGGCAACCCGGTCATCATACAAAACGGCTTTGACATTAAAATTAAAAATCTAAACGGAGTTTGTGTCATGACTTTTAAGAGGAAAACAATGTTCAAACCAAATCAAACTGATGTACGTATAAAAATAGCAAAATTGAAGGAATAACTACCAAATTGAAATTCTTTAGATCCTTGAAATGTGGTTGGGAAATCACGTACTTCCTGTGGGGCGAGTGCGGAAGCCTTCACTGGTCAATGAATATGTAATTTACGATGATTTTGGACATCCTCTGTTTGTCATTTACAAGGCACGGTCCATGACCAATTCAAGTACTTGCATTAGTTTCTTTTGCATTCATAGATTTTTTATTATATATTTTTGACAGGGGAGTCAAATCTGAATTTCAAATACATTATACATCGATTAGAGGACAAAGAAATTATTGGCAGAATAAGTTGCAAAGGTCGAAAAGTTTTTGGTCCAATTGTGACTGCAGAATATCCTTGCACTGTCGAGTTTCAAAATGATTTGACCATTACTCAAAAATGCCTGCTGTTGGGAGCTCTATTTCTTATTGTAATATTGATAAATTCAAAGAGAAGTTAATTATAAAGCAAATATTAAGCTATTTGCATAAATAGGCCTCCAGATCTCATTCAGGAATTGAAAGAATCGAAGAAAAGACTAGGGGAGCTTTAGACATGGAAGAAAAACAAGCAAGTGACGACGTTATCACAAAAGAAAATGCTCCAATGATGAGCTTGATGGACCGACATGACAATGCCAACGAGGTTTTCATGAGCATGACCTACAATTGAAGGGCTATCCAAACATTTCTTTTATCATTTTTGTGTCATTGTAAAATAAAAAAAGTAACAATTCTCTCGCAACACAATTGACAATAAATAAGTTGACATCATATTAAAGTGTGGACATTATTGATCAAACTATTTTTAAGAGTAGCCATGAAAGCATTTTATGGGGCAAAGTACCCCTTCAAAGAAAATTAATTAAAAAATTAAAAACGACATAAATTAAGATAGCTTCAAATTATTTCAATATAAATTTTTGTATTTGGTTTTATCTCAGAATATTTTTCACAAGTAAGACAAAATGGCGAGTTGCACAAACGGAACACCATCGCCACATCATATTCCTGGATACGATGGATTTGTCCCGGGGCATTTGGGTAGTGTCGGCAGGACTTATGCGCGAGGCACTTATGATGCTATGCGAGGGTTAGATGTGGGAGGAGTCAGAGGCCCATGTATAAGATCTTGCAGGAGCGGTGACCCTTGTGCAGTAATATTTTGATGCCAAAAAAGAGATGATGTCACAATTAAAAAAAATATATTTTGTTTAGGACCACTGGAGAGATTTGAGGGCAAGGTTGCACATGGCTCAAGGTGAAATTGACCCAAACCCTTGTCTGGTATGACGTGAAATTATGTTTTACTTAATTTACCAATTTTTCTCAAACACATATTTTTGTACTTTTAGGGAACGGACTGGAATTCTCGCAACAAATTTTGTGTGGAAAAGTCTAAAAATATATGTCCCCCGAAGCTGCAGAGAATGAATCAACATGGATATCTTTCACGGCTTTCAGTCTACCAAAAGAAAAATGCGGATGCTTATGGAGTCGCTGCTTGCAGAGCAGATAATACGTTTCCTTGCAAAGCAGCTGCGCTTTCAAATCGACCTTTCTGGAGAGAATACGAAGATCTCACCAGCTACGATCCATTTAAGGTCTGTCACTAAGAACTGTAAACGGTATAGCATTTTTTTAAAGAAATGTAAACTCTGAATATTTAGGAGTATGATCCAGAATGCAGACATGTTCGCATACCAAAGTTGAAGTATAAAGCCGAAAGTTGTTGGGACGAAGATTTTTATCTGCCAGCCGATTGCTATCAAGATTACTGCCGTGAAAGTAAAATAAATAAATTTTCATCTTAAACTTATTTATTTAATCTAGCCAATATGTTAATTCAGAGTTCATTTGCCCCCCGAAAAAATGTGAATGTCTTCCCTTGGATGCTAGAAAAGCAGACGAAGACATCAAATATTACCGTCATGAGCTGGACCCTGAACAATTCGTCCCCACTTATTTTGCAGACCCAACAAATAAACACCGATATTTCAAGACTGGATTTACTGGACATGTTCCAACGTATAAGGTACAAAATCCTTGTGATCACGATATTTTTAGAGTGTATTTTTTCTTATTTGATGAAAAAAATAATACTTTCACCAGTACCGAGTGGGAGAGGCTTATGAAGAAAGTACACGAAGAGCTTTGAACACATTTACCTCTCGGTACATGACAGCTCACCTCAAGTCAAAATGTCCTGTGTACATAGACCCTGAGCAGTATTGTGACAAAGAAGATTACTTCAAGTATGAACAGTTATTAAATTATTACTATTAAAATAGCAAACGTAAAATAACCATAATAATTTTTTTTAAATCTAGGATGCACTGTAAAAAGCGAAAAACTTATGATGGCCATTTCCAGGAAAAACATGTCAGAGATAGATTAAAACCGGTCTTCGATCCCAAAGACTGCATTTCATCATATACCAACGAACCGTTTCCGCTTTGCATTCAACCTAATAACGAAGTCTGCTAATGAAATGAAAAACACAAAAATATAATAACCATTAGCTATTTCCAAATTATTGTCTAAAGAATCGATAACAAGCTCAATAAATTTTTTGTATAATAATTTATTTAATTTGGTTTATAAAATACATTCCCTGTAAAAATTCTACGAAATAACTCTTCTTTTAACAATGTCCTCTCTTTATTTGTTTTCCCAAGCATTCCTCTATTTTCTTGAGCCCTCCTAGATAAATAAGGAAGTACTTCTAAAACTGGCCCATACGGAATATATTTGTAAGCAGAATATCCTGATTGACCCAACGGAAATGAGATATGGTCACACATCCCATACAATTGTCCAAACGAGACAACATGATCTTCAGGAGTTATTCCATACTCTTTCATTTTTCTTAATACAAATCGAATGGTATCTTCATTATGAGTTGCGGCCATGACCTTAATTCTTTTCGGTTGGCCATTATCCTTGCTTTTCTTGATTCTCCAAAGACATTCATCCATGCAAAGTTCGTACATATCTGTGGTGGCTTGATAGCTTGGGTTGACTGGGTCATCATAATTCATGTCAAGAGCTCGTTGTCTCTCCTGCTCCATATAAGCTCCACGCACAAGCTTGGCTCCAAAGTGAAAGTTTTGACGCTCAGCCTGACTTAAATCTGTGACCAGCTCTTGATGAGCATTTTTCAGATAGCATTGATAGGTATTAAACACAATGGGTCTTTTGACATTATAAATCTTCATCATCTCTATTGTAATTCGAGAAATGGCAGGCTGGAGATAAGTCTGTTCGGCATCAACCATCACCCGAACATTTCCTGCTGAAGCAGCCTGTTAAAATTATTAAGATAGTCGAAAGATAATATGCTTTAATATGTATATAATATTTAAAATGTTTAACGCACTTTAAATATCTCATGAAAACGGTTGACGGCATTTTGAAATCCAACCATTTCATTCTCCGTTATCTGAATCATACATTCCATTTTCCCTGTTTGTTTGTTTGGAATTCTAAATGCATCCGTTACACACTTTTTGGATGTGAGAAGAGAACCCCAAGGAATAATGCTAATTAATCTACGATAAACGAATATAATTCTGTAGTTAGAAAATTGAAGGTTTGGAATAATAAAATAAATACCAACAAAAATTAAATACCCAGCAGCATCGGACTCTTCATGAGACTTTTCCATTTCAGCTAGCCACTTCTCAATTGCTGGGTCTTCTTTAGCAGCTTGTTCCAAATTTGTTCTCAAATATTTCATGTCAATTTTTTTATTGCTCACAGAATCTTGTTCCCCTTTTAATTGATCTACAAATTCTCGAACAATTTCTATTGCGGCTGATTTTCTAAGCTGGGATGCAAACATAATCAAAAATTCTATGTAGAAATACAATTAAAAAAAAAAAACTTGTATACCAAAAGTTGAGGGTTTTCTATTGCCGTTGCTTATAAAGTAAGTAGCACAAAAAATTAATAAATAAAATGATGCTTTTCGAGTTATTTAAACTACCTTTAATGGCTGCAAACCCGGTGCCTTCGGTAGTTCCTTCCACAGCTTTTATGGACTCTAAGAAAATTTGTTTATTCTTCTCACAAGCGCCTTCATTATAATATGCATATGTCCTGGCAATCGCTCTCTTCTTTCTTTCAGACACGTCAATATTTCCAGAATATTTTTTCATCCGTTTCTCATCCTTTGTAGAAGAATTTGAAATATCGTGGGGTCTATAAAATGATATCCATGTGGTATATATTTATATGAATTATTAATAGGGCATTACAAGCTGGTTGCTCTGTCGTTGGGAGAAATATCTTCTTCCGCCGAATAATCAAGGATAGCGTTCACGCCGTATTTCCTCATTCGTTGGATTTTGGGGGCGATGTCATTTTGATCTTTTCCAGCTACGAAATGCCCATAATAACTCCCTTTCATCACTTTCTCAAATAGTGATTGTCCCAAAAAGCGTCTCCCCCATTTTATTAACTATACGTATTATGTTAATGAATGTCGAGGCTAAAAATTTGGCGTAGTATTTTTAAAAGTATTTTTATTTTACACTCGTCTGATTTTCAGCAAGTGCATCAATGGTCAGTGATTGAAGGACCAAAAGCCCTCTGAATATTTCCCAAGTGGTTTTGGACTTGTAAGCCTCCTCCGAGTTTGAAAATGATGCATCAAGCTTGTCGTGGCGTCCTGTGTCCTTTCTACAAGTAAAACATGTTTGGAAATTTCTCCTTTGGGGTCCTACATTAAATTTAACTTGGCGAAAAGTTGCAATTTTTGGAATAAACTTGACCAAGTAAAATGCATGCATTTCTAATTTCTCTCAATCCTATCCTTCCCAAGATCAATCGAAGGACAACATCTTTTGAAAGCAATCTCATCTTTACAGTTGCTATTGGAAGATAATGTCAAATACTTCCTTTCAGAAATTTTCGACATTGTAAAAATATTAGAGTTCCAAATTGGCCGTTGGAGGTTTTTCTGGCCACCCCTCATTTTAATTGTTTTATTTTAATAACTGTCAATAAGCTTTCCTTCAATGAATTGCTCAACATTTGTGTCAAATATCCCCAAAAGATTTAATAGAACAGAGTTCAATGACCCCTAAGTTTTTGTTCTTTTGAACCACAAATAATAATTCATACTGCTTTAAACATTCTCTACATTTTGTGTTTTTGTGTAGCGCATTAAAAGAAAAAATGTCCCTTGAAGGGACCTTTGAGCCCTTGACCAAAATGGCTAAAATGGACATGACGGCAACGTTCGTGGCCCGATGCCGTTCGATTTCTGCCAGTAATGCGACCCCAACATTGGAGTGTGTGTACACTCAAATAATGGCAACCATAAACTACGTCAACGACACAGAAATTGTGATAAAGGGAGGGGACAAGACGTGGGACAAAGGCTTCAAAGAACCACTGGAATTGTTGAGGACACTTTGTAGGAAATGTGGAGAGCTGGTGGATTTGTTGGGATTGGATTTCAATGATAAATATTGGAAGGCTGTGATCAACGGAAGTGGGACTGCTGCTAAAATTTACCACGCATTTCACCAACTCCCAAGTTGCAAGGGACATTTCAATTTGAGGGATACAGGGATTGAATATTTGGTGGTCAAATATGTAGCATTTTTAATGGACAAAGAGAATGCAGATGTAAGAATAATGCAATTTTATTTATTATAACTTTATTTAACTATAAACAGGCCGTCGTGAGTTTGAGGAGAGGAAATCTTGTGCACAGCGCATTTGAAGAAATCAAATCAACTCCAATAAGACATTTCATGCTTCATATATTATCAAGTGGACTCGACAACATTCTTAAACAGTTTGAAAATGTGTTTGACCATAGTGCTTCATCTTCCAGAATTGTGGAATTTGTTGACGCTACAGCGTCCTTTCGACTGCTTCAGTTGATTGAGTACATTCTTGTCACAACTTCAGAAGAACCTTGGATTGAGGTTTGCAATTTTCTAAATAATTGTTGTAAATTATAATATTAGTAATTTTAAATATCTGTAACTTTAACAAAATGTTTAACTTTCAGCCAAAATTATGGGAAAAACTTTGTCGGGCTGAGAATAGAGCTTTGAATAAAATCGCATTGGGTCACTTGTTGATTGTCATTTCTCGACAAACCAAACTCGCCAAACCATTAGTGAAAAAACTGGAAAATTCAGAAGATGAATCAGATTCGGATGACACAAGCAGTATACTGTCATTAGGCTAATATGTGTATATGCCTTTATAGTTTCTAAATGTTTCAATCATTTGTTTTATTATTATACAGAATTTTTTAGCAATTTTTATAAAGTTAAGGGTTGATGTAGTAATCGTCTTGATATTCACTTCTTCCATTACGAAGTTTTTCTTTCAAATAGTTGTAATGTTTTTTGAAGAAGCTTCCAACTTTATGATACCAAGGCTTGTATTTCTTTTCTTCTTCGTCGCTTCTGTAATATGAATTTCCGTTGTCATAATTTTGGGATTGGCCAAAACCATTTGATTGCGGGTGTTGAGAAAAATAATCTTTTTGGGGAACTTCATCAGACTGAGGTTTGGCTATTTCTTCCTCTTCAGGGACAACTGAAGGATTAGTAACTTCAGGGACATCTTCTTCAATTTTTCCTTTATCATTTGGACTCTCTTCGTTTTCAAACTCTTGTTCAAATTCTTGTTCTGTGTTTTGATCGCCAGGAAATTTTTGTAAGGGGACAACCTCTCGTTTTTCATAAGCATCTTCAGGCTACAACAATTTTAGCAATTCAAGCTTTTATTTTGAATAAAATTATGCACATATTAATAAGTACCTCGTGTTCTGCAAAACCAGTTTCCTGAATCCATCTCTTTGAAATAATTTTCCCCTCGGCAGAGATAGAAAATAAGGCTAAACAAGCAGCTAGTAAAAATTTCACATAGATGATAGAGTTTGCCATGTTTGAGGCTGAGCTAATGAAAATTTGAGATTTTGGTAGAATGTCCAAATACAATTAATCTAAATATTAAACATAAAATCAATCGATTTAAGTAAATCAGCGGACGGATGTGGTTCCAAATAATATTAATGAATATGTTATCAAAGTGAAAAACCGCATATGAAAAACAGGATAATAAATATAATTAACCTCAATTAATAAGTGATGATGCGAGCGAGTTTTTACTTCAATTTATAATACGATAAAATTTAGTCATTGTTCATAAATTCTGCAAGGAAGTGGAGAGCATTGTTCCCATTTTGACATTATACAGCGAGTATCTTTTGTGGCATCGCCAAATGTTCGCCCTGCAGCATGTTGTCTAAAACCTGGAACATGTCCTGAATATCCGGGAAGTATTGGTTGACCAGCTTGATAAATTCTTTAAAATATTAAATTTATTATATTTTAATAAATCAGAATTTACTAATTTTGGCTATTGCCAATTCTGTTAAAATATTGCATACTTATTTCGGCAAGGGTACCAAGGCTGATTACATAATCTTTCTTCTTGTATTTTGTATGGAGATCTGTTGTTGTCTTCATTACAATGATTATTATCCCATGCTGTATAATGACATGGATCCATATTAACTTGTTGCTGGTGTCTATACGGATCAGAAACAGTCGTCGAAATATAATCTTCTTCCGGCTGACAATAACTTGAATGGCAATGAACATCTTCATTACATGATGAATCAGATTCTTGGACCACACAAGGGACACACAGTTTAGGAAGAACTGGATAAGGATAAGGAACTGGATAAGGAATAGTGATAACTTGTAAGGGAGTTGGAGCTGGGTACATCGGACACGGGTTAAAGCAATGCATAGGTGCTGGTGACGGGATTGAGGGCATTGGGGGTGGCAAACATCTGCAACAATCTCGGCAAAGATTACATAAACAGCAGAAGGGATATTTTAATTGACAACACCAAGCACACCAACGGCAATGACCGTTCATTCCTTAATTTTGGAGCCATTAGATCAGATCAATTAGCAGTCATAAAGTGTATTTTCGTCTCGCCTATTTATTGTACATTTTTAATTTTACAAGTAGAGTGTTGTAAAACTATTGCTTGCATATATAAAGCATGACCATATGTCCAAGCAACAAATGGAGCTTTGTTCGAGAGCTTTGGTTTGGTTTAGGAAGTGGTCAAGAGTTGGTATAAACTTTTGGATTATGGGATTTCCTAATGTCCTCGTCATTTATATACGTACGATAAAAATAAATTTCGTTTCAGCCATAATCAATTTGTCAAACAGCTACCTGAATTTCTACCTGAGATTAGTCGCCCAAATGATTGACGTTAATCCTTCAACTTGGATAATATGAGATGACGAAAATTTAATGATTATTAACAGGTTACTTGTAACAAAAATTAAAATACTGTTTACGCATGTTAAACTACTGATTAATTCTGGTGACTGATGGGATTAGCTGAGTAAATTTGGTTTATAATAAACCGTTGTAAACGCACGTAACGATGGGGCGAAGAGACCATTTTGTCGACTTTTTGACAAATCTCAAATTCCCCCGTTTATACGACCACACCCACATGGGTGGTTCAAAACAAATATTTTAGGTGTAGGTCAATTCCCCACATAATTACCTTTCGAACGACACCCCACATGTAATTTCGACATTTTACCACTTCCCCAGGTCACGACAGGGTCAAAGGTCAAATATTAGTGTATCATTAAATTCTAATTGCTGAGACCTTTCGAACGATATCACACTTTACCTATGTTACCATTGAAGTTTTAGGCGCACTGTGACCTAGGACCCTGAAGGTCATGACCTACAGGGCCCATTTTCGAACTTGACCTGAGATGGGGCCTCAATATGATGTTCCCCAAGTTTCAGGTCGATAGGTCAAAGCGTTCGGGAGTTATCGCGCGCCCGGACGGACAGACAGACAGACAGACAGACAGACAGACGGACAGACGGACAGAGCATAAACAATATGGTGCTTCGCCCCATAACAATATTGATTGATAGCTCATTGTCATTATGATTCTCTTGCCCAGTTAAAATGTAACGAATCAACATAAAAAATATTTATTTCTGCTTAAAACCTTCATTTGTGACAATTTTCAAGGAAAGATCCTCCTGAAAAATCCATTGAAGTTATTGACAGTTTTCAGAGAAATGCTTTTCAAGTGTCTTTTTAAATGGTAGGAAATCAATTTACGCGTGTAGATTTGATAAAGCATATATGACTGCATTTTTCCATGCATTTAATTAAGTACTTTTATGATAAGTAGTTATCATTTGTAAGTCCATCTGCAGCCATGTTATGACGTTATTTCTCAATTTCCTATTATCTTCTTAATCTTTGTCTCATCGGAAAATAGCATCTGCGTTCATGCAAATAATTTGAATAAATAAGCCCATAATTTAAGGTCATAGATTAATTTCCATTTAACACTGAAAGCAGTTGTTTCAATTTATACCAATTTACAACAATGAAGTTCCATACACTTTTGATACTCATTGCATTAAATGGGATTGCAGTATTGGGATCAGAGGGGATAAGTGAGACTATTTTGCAGACTTCCATTGCTGTAATTTTAGCATTAATTGTTATTAGTCGACAATAAAAATTATTATTAACTATTTTATGATAGGAGGCAAAAGAAAAACGCTCAGCCTTTCTCTTAGAGTTGGCAGTAAATGGTGCTCAATCAAAACGATACGGAAGGTCAATTAATAAAAGTACTCCTGAAACATTGCGAATGGGAGAAATTGTCTCAATTTATAATGAAGCTTTGGAAATTCTGGTGAACAAGTTAGTACTACTCGGACAGTTTTTTTATCATAAATAGTTTGAAATATAAGTTTTTTTTTATCTTCTACTAGACACAAAGTAGATAGATATTCAGCCAGACAAATGATACTGGAAGCAAGACAAGAGGAATGTTTGTATCCCAAGGCCCCTGTTTGCGATTTTAGAGAGAAATATAGAAGAGTTAATGGGAGCTGTAATAATTTATACAATCCTTTGTGGGGGTCCACTTATATCCCTTTTGAGAGGAGAGTTAGTGCAGAATACACAGGATTAAGGGGGGATGAACCTAGAGGAGGATTAGTTTCCAAACTGCCTCCTCCGAGAGATATTTCTTTAAAAGTGCATGCAAATGGTGACGATTCAAATCCTAATTCAACAGCAACACACATTCTTGCTCAATTTGGTCAAGTAAGTGAAAGTACCATCATAATGGCAGGAGAAAATGACTAGGAGAATAATGCATTAATTTAATAAATTTCATAGTTCCTGGATCATGATATAACTTTAACGCCAGAAGCTGGTAGACCATGTTGCTCGTCGTCCGAAGGCACCCCCAAACCTGACGATTGTTGGGAGTTGGCGGTGGGAAAGACTGACGATGTCTTCTATTACCAAAAAGGCGTTAGCTGCTTGGATTTCACTCGTTCTACACCTACATGCACTTGTAAGCGTTTGATTCCTCTAAGAGAAACTATTTCTGAATTCTCCATCTCATTTTCCCCAATTTTTGTATTTGTATATTATATAGTCACCCCTAATCGTGCAAGAGAGCAGATGAACATAATAACTTCTTTCATTGACGCTTCCAATGTCTACGGGAGTGACCTAGAAGTGGTAAATGTACTTAGGACATTTAGGAATGGAGAATTGACAGAAAACCAAGAGATTTCTGGAGGATTTCTACCCTGGAAAAAAGAAGTAATCAACGGCTCAGAAGAAACGGCAGTAATTGCTGGGGATCCACGAGTAGGAGAAATGCCTGGATTGACGGTTATTCACATTTTATTTGCAAAAGAGCACAACCGAATTGCCAAAGAACTAGCTGAAATAACAAGTTGGTCAGACGAAGAGATTTACCAAGGAACACGTCGAATTTTGGGAGCACAGATGCAGCAAATTGTTTACAATGAATATCTCCCTGCAATACTGGGACCTGAGGCTATGATTAAATTTCAACTTTCTCTCCCACCAAAAAATAATCCCAAAACAATCTACAATCCTACAATAAATCCTTCAATATTTAACTCTTTTGCAACGGCCGCTTATCGTTTTGGTCACACTTTGGTTAATGGACTAATTCAACTTTGGTTGGAGGATGTTCATGAAACTAACAATGATTATCAAGTCAGACACCACTATTTTGTACATGATGTGGTAAGTTTTCTTCTTGAGAAATCATATACTTATATATTTGTAGATAGCTGACTTTCTTTTTCGTCATATTGTAATATAGATAATAGATAAGGACAGCAAAACTATGCCAGGTTATCAAAAAATTTTGAAGGGGCTAACGAAGCAAGTTGCACAAGTTGGAGATGCTAGATTCTCTGAAGATTTGACAAATCACTTGTTTCGACAACAAGCTGCTCAATATGGCTCTGACTTGGCTGCAAGAAACATTCAGCGAGGAAGAGACCACGGGGTCCAAAGCTACAGTGCTTATCGAACATTCTGTCAACAACCAGCATTGACAGAAAGTTGGGATGACAGGCCAGACGAAATTAATGAACAAGCTTGGGGTAATTTGAGAAATGCGTATCAAGTAGAGTCGCCAGAAGGGGTTTTAGTTGGGACCCCTCTTGACATTGATTTGTACAGTGGAGGACTCTCAGAAAATGTTGTGAGTGGAGGGCACGCAGGCCCCACCTTCGTTTGCTTGATGGTACATATGTTTTTATATTTTATTCGGAATGTACAACTCTTTTATACGGATTATTTAGGGAGAACAATTCAAAGCCCTGAAAGATGGTGATCGCTTTTTCTTCACTCATGCAGATCAAGTTGGAAGTTTCACCCTTGAACAACTTGAACAACTACGAAGTCGTACTTTGGGGGACATTATTTGTGAAAATAGTCCCATCTCATCTTTACAAGTAAACGTCTTTGAGGTCGAATCAGACGCGTAAGTAAAAATTGCATAGTATTCTAATTCTGTTGTACATTATTTAAAGCTCGATTGTTTTCAATTTACAGCAATCCAGTTGTAGCTTGCAATGATCTTTCAAGAGTAAAATTAGACTTGAGCCTATACGTACCAAAAAAGGAGGATGAAGGCACAGGATCTTCTTCCAATTTAAAAATGAACTTGTTAACATCTATTAGTAGTTTGCTATTTATTGCATTTTCTAAATATTTGGCCTGAATTTACTTAAATGACATTTATAAATGACAATACAGCATTATTAAACCAAAGATTTATTTTTACATGTACATGGCTTGCTTTCTTTTTGGAACTCTGCTTTCTTTGGGAAGAAAATTTGTATAGGATTTAAGCACAAGGGTGAAAGGATCTTCTGAACAATTATCTGAAAACTTCTTGAGACAATTTTCTTCCCCTTCCAAACCAACTAAAATTGCTTTCTTAAAATCTCTTGGAATTGTAGATATTTTTCCACTGTTTTTTTTCAAAATTTACGGATGAGTTGTTAAAATTCATACAATTGTTTACATTCAACTTACCTAAAAACATGATAAATTTTTATCACCCAATCTGGAAGACGTTTAAATGCACCATGAGCATAACAAACGGTAAGTAACTCGCATCCCTCAGTTCTCACGACTCCAGATTTTGGTAAATAATGAAACATACTATCCAACAATGTCCGATTGTATTGTCTAGGATCAAATTGTGTAGCCAATTTAACATAATATTTCCAAAAAATGTCCAATAATCCTTTCTCCTTTTGAGAATGTGAACTTGAATTGCGGTTTGCAGTTGTCATCGTCCATAAATTCTTATTGTCTTCGTCATCACCGTTGAAAATATCATCAAGAAAATTCATCCAAATTTCTTCATCCGTAATAGGCAACCTTCTAGGGGCAGGCATAAGACGCAATAAAGGAAGAGGAGGCCGAGGGAAAAATTGTGACCGATTGAATGTGATGACTTTTATTAAATAACAACATGTTGATTATTAGTTGTTTTAGACTTTTCTTTTACTCACTTTCACCGACGTCGTCCATTCTATCAGAAATGTCACCCTCAAATTGCTCGGTATTGGAATTAGCATCAGATTGGAATGGAATATCTCCGAGAACATATTTTTTCGAAGGGACCTGTCAAACAAAAAAAAAACTGATTACCGAACAAGAGAAAGCACTTTCTTTTTAACCCCAAAAAAGTATCCGAAAGGAGATGTGATAACGCCAAAAAAGATGATTGCCAATAAGGCGACTGCACAGGCTGCGCTAACTGCTGCGCCCCTCACGATTGCATTGTTCCAAAGATTTGCAATGTCGTACTGCACAGAAACTTTCATCCCCATATTCAAAGGCACAACGTACTGATTTTTACCCCATACTAATGGTATAAGGACAAAAAATGTACCGATGAAACGGTTTATTAAATACTGGGGAAATTGAGACATCTTGTAAAAATCAAGTCTACTTGATTTAGCTAGAAAACATGCTGCATAATAAGTACATTCTCAAAACTTTTCACAAAACTCTCATTAGTAATGAACGGTATTAAGCTCTATATTTTTAGATTTCTTAAATGACCAATGCAATTAACTATTTTTTATCCTCGCTATCCCATATCCATTGTTTCATTGATTTGGTGGGTTCGTCTTCAAAATTCTGGCTGCCAGAGCGAGTTCCGGTTGTATGGTGGATACTTGATTGACTAAGTGGCTTATCCAATGCCATTTTGGATGGTTCCTTGCTAATTGTTCCAAACTCCTCTTTTGGAGGTAGATGTAAATGCTTAAGACTGCTTTCTTCGGCAACCTCCATCATTGTCTTCCTTTTCTCAATATATGAATTCGATCTTGGTCGAGTACCAATGTCCTCAGATTCTCCAACCCTATGTACAAGATGAAATAAGCAACAACAGAAAATAATTTCCAAGTTCTAATAATTCAATTTCTGTATTACCCTTGAGAATGTTCTGCATTTCTATTTTCAACATCTTCTACCTTTTTGTCCAATTCTCTCTGAGCCTTTTCTTTCTTCGTTTTGAAGAAAAATGGAATCATTTTTAAAAATGTTACAAAGAGACGTTGTTTCAATAAATCTATGCCCTGAGATTTGAAAACTTTTAATCTTGCTAAACCTTGCCAAGTGTGATATTCATTGATTAGTCTAAAAAAAGAAATTATTATTGTAATAAAAATTAGTGCTCACCAATTGATTACAAGTGAGTTAAATAATTGATATTGAATAACATCAATAAATGAAAAGCCAAGTAAATTAAAGGATAAATAGTCCAGTCTCTAATATGATTTCTTCGTTCAACAGTAATTACTTCAATACAACTCTGTAGAAATAAAAGAGAAAGTTATATAACTTATAAACATAGTTATAAACATCTTATAAGATATTAAAACATGTCATTTTTATTGTAGATACTTCTTCAAATAAATATCCAGAAATTTCACTGATTGACTCTTTTGCTTTGTTTATTGTATGATTTTTTAGCGTCCATTTTCCAAGCATTTTCTGGCAATTATTCCCATTGTCGGTTACGCAACAAGAATCTGGTATTGTCTTGTTTGGAAGATTTAACCAATCCAATGCATGTTCCACTCCACAACATCGCATCTAAATTAAATGTACAAAAGGTCGTGATTAAACTTACTTGGGCTAAAGTTAAGAATAGTTAAGATCAACCGTTTTTTGCATTTCATCCCAAATATTTGCACCCACATGTGGCCACAAATCTTTTAGGTACGACGGATCACTTTTGTATAGAGCTGCAGCTTCAAAGAGTCGGTAGTAAGTGGAGAAAGTTGGTTGTTCCAAATTACCTCGCGCAGTGATACTCGAGCACAGACACATTGTTACAATCATCCACATAAAATGAGGGATCTAAATAAATTCACATTTAGTTTAGTACAAATATTTACATAATTTAAAAAAAAATCTTTACCAAGTAAAAAAGGAATTGAAAGTCAAAGGCTAATGCAATTAAGCCGAAAATTCCACTAGTAATAGCAGTAATAGCTCCTGCTAATAAATAAAATGGTGAATGGTCACTGAAATTTTTATCCAGTAGAATGTAAGTTTTAGCCAATGTTTTCATGTATCGAAGAATAAGAACTTGGCAGCAACAACATATGCCCCATACCTGTCAGAATTTGAATGGATATATAGTTTTTAATTTTGTTGCTTAAAATTTACTTAAATTATTTCTTCTCACAATTTGAAAGCTGCACATGATTATAAAGCCATAAGGAGCATTGAATGGATCTCTGTTATTTTGTAAAGTGAAAAGATCGGTTTGTATTTCGTTGCTTTCATCGGACTCTTTCTTTTTAACTTTTTCGAGCTTTTTCTTTTTTCTCGATCCTTTGGAACTGACTTCTTCACTCACAATTTCTGACATAAACGAGGAAACGTTTCCACTTGGTTCTTCTACAAGTACTTCGTCGTCATCAACAGGAAACTTTTTCATTGACGCAAGATGCCTTGGTTGAGGCATCTCTTTTGTGTTCCTCTTTGCTTTCTCATAATGAGCATTTTGCTGATTCTCAGTTTGTGTCTCTTGACCTCTCTTGTTGTTTCCAAATCCAGGAAAAGACAAACTACCCGGAAGATGTTCTTTATTCTTTACCTCAGTGTTTTCAGGAGCCACTGGAGTAGACGACAATGGCCAGGCCCAAGATTTTTTGGGAGGATTTTGTTGTTGAGAATTCATATTGAATATGCAGGTTTTTTTGTCTGATAAAACTATAAAAATTCCCTACCATCAACCAATCACAAACTGTTTCAATTTTTGAAGCTTTCAAGTCGAGGGGGGTACTTAAGTCAGTTGTCATTAGATATCTCCGCATGCATTCATTTGTTTGATTTGATTACTTGCGTTTAAAAACTATAATAACATTTAAAACATGTAAATCTTTTGAGGATATCCATAATCTCTTCAACTTGAATTTCTCTTCGAATGGCTTCTGCCCCTCAGGCAGCAAAAGGAAGCACCTCAGAAGAACTAATTCTGAGTAAAAGGGGATATGTCTTGGATAAGCTTCTAGGGGAAGGGTCATATGCCAAGGTTTACTTGGCAGAATTTAAAGACTCCAAGACGGGAAAATCTCAGAAATTAGCATGCAAACTCATCAACGGCTCTGCAGCCCCAAAAGACTTTCTAAAAAAGTTTTTCCCTAGAGAGGTGGAAATTATGAGTCGTGTTAATCATCCATATCTCATCAGAGTTCACAGCATTCTCCAACGAAAGACCAAATATTATTTGTTTATGCAATATTGCGAAAATGGAGATCTTTTAGATTTCATAAGGACCAATGGAGCAATAGATGAGAAACAGTCTCGGCAGTGGTTTTCACAACTTATAAGAGGACTCAAATATCTTCATGACAGAGATATTGTGCATCGAGATCTCAAATGTGAAAATGTATTGCTGACATCATCATACAACATTAAATTGTCAGACTTTGGATTTGCAAGATATTATCATCCTGACAAAGATGCAAAGTCCGAGACATTTTGCGGCTCTGGTGCTTACTATTATTATTATTATGTAATATGCGGTGAATATCATTTAAATCAATTTTGAAAAATTATTATCTAGTGTCGTATGCAGCTCCTGAGATTATTCGTGGCGTAGCTTATGACCCTAGACTATCAGATATTTGGTCAGTTGCAGTGATTCTGTTTATTATGCTCAACAAAGGGATGCCATTTGATGACGGAAGCTTGAGAAAGTTGTATGAGAATCAAATGACAAGATCTTGGAAATTTAGGACAAAGGTCAAAGACAAATTAACTGTCGAAATTAAAGCCTTCATGTACAAATTACTGGAGCCGGTGGCAGAGAAAAGAATCCCACTTGAGAAAATGTATGATGACCCATGGTTCCGAATGGAAAATCATCCATTGCCCCCAGGGACGAGAACAGGATCTCAGGGCGAGACAAGTACAACAGGACAACAAAATACAAGAGCAAGCATATTTCTCAAAAATCCAAGTCACCATACTTATACAACAGAAGAAGGGGTGACTATAATGGACGCGGACACTCAGTCAATTTCTTATTCCAGAAACGTTTTCCCTCTGCCCCAAACAACGCCCGTTGCTCAGCCAGTGGCAGCCTCAACTTCAGTAAAGAAAAATAGCAATCCACTTCCACAACAAAAGACTGTAAAGAATGAGAGGGTCAAAGATGATGATGGAGAAATTCCTTTAATTGGGGTTTGGAGTCGAGCAGGGCGTCTAAGTAAAGACGAGGAAGAAGCAGAGAAAGCAAGAAAAAGTAGAACCACATAATTAAACACACAAAGAGAAAGTCATAAATAAAATTATACATTTGCGCATTTAAATATTTATTATTAATAACACAATAGCCATTCATACTGTTTCATAAATTACAGTTCTGTTACTTTTTGCGTACTTTGACAATTTGAAGCCAATCTATTTTTGAGCAATGCCATTCCTTCTTCAATTGTGAATTGCGTCAACCAAAAAAGATACACTTTATTATGCTCCACACGAAGATCGTCAACTCCTAATAATAATAATAATAACTTTAAAACTTAATAAACGCAGAAGTAAAGAGACTTGCCTTCTTCTGACATTTGGTCACTTGTAGGGGGATTATTTGGGTCAGGGTCTTCATTGAGCTCATACAGAATCCAGAACTTGTTGTTAGGAACATCTTCACTTATACCACCAATGCTTTTGACAAACTTTCCAAATTCATACTGAACGTACTCGAATCTGATACAATATATATGTACAATGTATTCAGTTTTAAAAAAGATAAATTCTGACTTAAATACCTAAAATGAGAAGCCTCCAGAGATGCGTGTTCCATTGTTATAAACATTGTTGAATTTTTAGGAACTTTTAAATTGTTATGTTTGTTTCTCGTGGCTTGAAGGGGATTGGAATGTCCCCATACATGATACTTGACATGCGAAGAGGGATAAGAGTCTATAGAATGAAATATTTAACTGCAAAGTCAAGTTCCAATTAATTCCCAAGTATTCATACTTACTCTTTAGCTTGATAGCAAAAACTATAGTGGAAGCACAGAATCCAATTCCAATCAAAGCTATTATTGTAATACTCCATAAAAATCGGGTCTTTTGTTTAGAAATATTTTCAACCATCTCTGCTTGTGTACTGTGTACATTCTCTGCGTCCCTATTTTAATGTAATTTATGTACATTTTATTTAGCATTATAAAATTGTTATTAATTATAAATTGTAACTTGAATTACCGTTTCATTTTGTCGGAATTGATTTATTATGCCAATTGATTCTTCCTTGACTTTTGAAATTGGTCTGAACAATAACTCGCTATCTATTTTTTGCATTGAATTAAACATGATGCCTACTGTCCTATCATGATAAAATATCAGCATGCATCCCATTGTTTTTTGTCCTTTGCCGACTGTTCAAGTAATTCAAGTTAGCTACGGCCTCATCAAATGGTGTAATTAAATATGGTTATGTTCCTTAAAAACCTTATCGGAAAAATTTAATGGTCAAAGTCTGAAGTGTCTGAACTGGACAGACAGTAATAAATCTGAGCATCGCGCAAACAATCATGCTTTATAAATGCATAATTGTGTCAATATTTGTTGCATGAACTTGAACAAGGAGAGAGACGGGAAATGGGCACAGATGATGGAAGTAAATGCATACAAGTATATTCCATATTATAGAATAGATCAATAAACAAAGAGCAATAAGGAATAGTATTTTAAATTCTTTCATCCATTTGATAAAAACATGGAATGGGCAGTGAAAAAAGCTTTGGGCACTTCAAAATTCCAAGCCACTGGAAGAGGAGGGAGTGGTTGCATTTCATCCGGTTCATCTTACATCACAGATAATGGAACAGTATTTGTGAAAACTAACAATAAACCCAACGTAAGTACGGACACGATAACATAAAATTACGATTTTTATAAAATTTCACACGGTAATTGCAAATTCAGGCTTTGACAATGTTTGAAGGAGAATTGGCAGGGCTTGAAGCTATTCTGGCAACGAAAACGCTGAAATGTCCAAAACCTCTTAAAATAGTTCAAGAAGGCTCAGATACAGCTTTGGTCATGGAAAATTTGAATATGATAGGACTGAGCTCAAGTCAACAAGGGAAATTGGGGGAACAATTGGCAAGGTTGAGTTGACACGAATCATGTCCCATTTCATATGAAATTGATTTGGTTTTACTGTAAAACCTTTACATATCTAAAGGATGCATTTGACGAATTCTACCCTTCTTGAGAAGGCAGCCAAAGAGGAATCAAGGATAAATTCAGGACTTGGAGGTAATTATTTCTTAATAAAACTAAATATTATTATACTTATATTCAATTAATTTACAGACGAATTGGATTACTCGCAACCGGTTTCGAAATTCGGATTTTATGTCACTACTTGTTGCGGTTATTTAAGCCAGGATAACACGTGGCATCAGGATTGGACGGTATCCAATAAAAGTTGCCGTAAATTAC
Organism: Proisotoma minuta; assembly: GCA_034698145.1. Lineage (NCBI taxonomy): Eukaryota > Metazoa > Arthropoda > Collembola > Entomobryomorpha > Isotomidae > Proisotoma > Proisotoma minuta. The sequence continues at coordinate 39,057 of JAQIXN010000165.1, forward strand.
AACTTTATAACTGTTTCAATTTCAGACATTTTATGTCAGACAAAAACTTCAGCCCCAAGTGGATATGCTGATGGAAAAGGTATTTACCTACCAATTTACCTACCAGAAATCAATAATGAATTTCAACAGCAAGGGGATCGAGACCTAAATGATATTTGGCCTTTATGTGTTCGAAAAATAGAAGACCACTTAAGTACCCTTTCCTCAATTGTCCCAGCTTTAGTACATGGGGATTTATGGAGTGGAAATGTAGCTTCGGCAGAAAATGACGAACCAGTAATATATGACCCAGCAGCATTCTACGGACACTCTGAATATGATTTTGGGATTGCAATTATGTTTGGAGGATTCTGTTCAAATTTTTATGATGGATACTTTAAAATAATTCCAAAGGCAGATGGATTTTCAAAGAGAGAAGCTATATATGAAGTATTTCACCATTTAAATCACTGGTACAAAAACAAAATAAGATTTTTAAGATATTTCATAATGTGTTATTACAATATTTTATAGGAATCATTTTGGTAGTGGATACAAAGGTTCAACGATCAGTTTGATGAAGAAGATTTCTAAATTCTGAAAATACTTGAAGCTTACATATTTTCCAAGTACAAAGAAACTTAATTTCTAATAAATGACTAGATTATTATTATTTTTAAACTCTAGCCATCCGAAGAATTTCCTTTCCAAGGAATAGGATAGTTTTCAATTGTAAGACTTTTACTTCTTTTTAAAATTACTGGTATCTTTGCATCTTGGTCATCCCCACTATCATATTCGTCCCCCTCTGCGCCTTCTCCAATCTCAACAACTTCCAATCTGTTGACATCAATAAATAACGGATTGACCTTGTTAGGACCACGGACCATATCAATTTCATCCCCTTCATCGGCCAATTGACTCTTCTTTTTTGGCCTTGCTCCGTTAATCCGCACACGATCCTCATAAAACGCTTTCTCTATCTTACTGCAAAGAAAAAAATCCATTGATGATCTTCAAGATAAGCAAAACTATCATTATATTTAATTATACCTTCTGGAAATATTAAGACCTGCTTTGATAATTGCATCAAATCTTGTTGTCTGCAGCTTTAATTTCAATATTTTATCCCCTGTGGACTGTGCTTCTAATTCTGCATCCTCTTCTTTCTGATTATTAAAATATTGCCACTGTTATCTTATTCGATGACAGTACCTTTAAAATGTTTTTTTTACCGAAGAAGCAAAGTTGTTTCTTGTGAAAGATATTGACCTGTTTTGAAATAGTGATGAGCATATGCAGTGATAAGCCTGAATAGTTTCCCAAGTTTGGCAGGGTAAAGTGGCCCTCAACTTCAGCAAACCCCTTGACCTTAAGGGCATAAACAACTTCTCAAACATTTTACAACAATTACAAGTTGCAATTTGCAACTCTAATAAACTCTTTACCGCTGTCATACACACTTTTTTAAAGTGAGACTTGTTTTGTTTTTATTGTTGTAACCATTTTTAAATTAATGGTCGATATTTGCATTGTTTCGAATTTCAGGTCAGGTTTGGATGGGGCCAAAGCTGCTAACGTCATTTCCCAATTCCATCTTTTTCATACTCTGTCGCAATACGCGAATATGTGCGAATTTCATTGTGATGCTAATTTTGTTGTGCTTTCATCTTTTGTGCAGAGGCTTTCATTTTATTGGTCTGTGATAATTCATTGAACTTTTTTAAATGGGATCATTTCAAAGATAATTGTCAGTTTTTATATTTAACTCACCCTGCCTCATCCTGTTATAGTCTAATAACAGTTAGGTTTTGATATTTTTAACATGATTTTAGCTGGCGTTCGCAAAATGTGCATTATTATGCATGTTTCATAGGTGCTCATCTTCACACAGTTCACACTACAAACAATAAAATATGATAACGATAATGGACCAACCCTTTCAATTCAGGTTTTGTTTATTTTTGAGGTATTTTATAGATCATGAATTTCTATTGTTAAAACGACAAATTAATGCAATGCAGGTTATTAGTTGCAATCCTCATAAAACAAAATTTATGAAGAAGAAGGGTTTAAAAAAGTTGAGAGGTGATGGGATTTTAACACGATCATTGTCTTGGTGCACCACAAAAGTCAAGAAAATTGAGGAAGAAATGGCCCAGATAATTATTTATGGATGACGGAACTGTGTCGAGATTTGAACCTAAACTTAACCCACTCATATTTGGGTCACCCCTTAAAGGGTCCATTAGAAATCTTTCTAAAATTGTCAATAATGACGACTTGTGTCATGATGAACGAGACACCAGTTTACTCTAGTTTACTATATCCAAGTTAGTAAATAATGTATGGAAAAGGGTAATGAAAAGTGAGAGTTTTGAAGTATGGATGAAATAATAATAGAACTTGTCAGAAGAGAAACTCTTGGGATGATTAGGTTAAGGAAACAAAGGGCTTATTTGATGATTGATCTTAAATGTAAATTTTGGTAGAGTTTGTGAATAAATCCTAGATCGATCGAACTACATTATAAGCAATGAATGTATAATATACATTGTATATCTATCTTATAAACTGATTTACGGCTTCGTTTAATCTCAACAACAACTCACCGGAAAATTGATACATTTAAAACATGTACTCTGTTTGCCAAATTGATTTAATAATGAACATAAAACAGTTAAAATTCACAGGCATTTTGGAATTCTAGGACAGTTGGCCGACTTTTCTTTTGGCCAAAAAATCGTGTTTATATAACGCAAGATCATTTTTCATATGTATCTGAAATTAGACTTTTCTTGAAGTTTGTCGGTCGTTGTTCGTGAGCAAGTTCACGATTTGATGGTCATATTTTTTAATCTGCAGAAAATAGCGTGACATATTATAACGTGCGGTTAGTATTTATAAAATATTTTCTCGCTCGACTTTTTTTTGCAATTTGTAAAATATTTTATTTCCAAAACTTGAGATAGAAAGTAAGCCATGCAAATGCACTCAGGAAATTGCAGAGAAATTGTGTGAAAATTTTGGGCTATTATTATTGTTATCGTTTTAATACACCAATGAACTTTAAAGTTTCATTTTATCAGTTAATTTTGGTGAGACACGTTCATGAGACACACCTTAGAGTAATTTGCAAAAATTCCCCCAAAAAATCCTTAGATAAAATATTTGCGTTATCATGTTATATGATTCTCAGACTGATTTATGTAAATGTGAAATGTGTCATCATGCAAAACCAAATTAATTTTGTGCTTCTGACATTTCAGCGGAAGGGTGTGAGCCTTTTCTGGTTCAACCTTTTTTTCACCTAATAAACATGCAACGTAATATATCTCAAGATCAGAGAATTTGTTAAATCTGTAACAAGGATTGTTCACTGTGGTACTCTGAATCTATTCAGATTTATTTAGGATTATTGTGTGCACTCTGAAAAACTTATTTGTAGTACATCAAACCTTATTTTGCAGTTCATTCTTCTTTGCCAGCTCTCCGCAGAAGGATCTCAGTCTCTATCCCACCTCAAGTCTCCGTTCAATTTACTGTGATTTCCAAGTCTCAATTTTTCCAAACGAGTCTCAAATTGTTAAAATTCTTTCATTTATTTATTTAATTGGCAAAAAAACATAGGAACCAGTTCTCCAGTCAAAAGTAAAGTGAATTTTGTCAGATTTTCAAATTTGATTGCATAACAAGTTTCTCCGGAATGCATTTTGTTCAAAAAACTACAAATAGTTGAATTTCTCAACACAACTAGCTGTTGGCTAACAATAAAAAGAAACTAACAAAAATATATTATCACCCGAGTGCATCTCGTCTCAAATTCCTATCAGATAAACAAGTAAGTGCATTTATTTATGCAGTTTTTAATAGCTTTTCAAAAAATTGCTCATCATCTTGAACCACAGGTATCACGGTGAAAAAAAATCTCAACAATCTCACATTGCATTGATCCCTATTTTCTTAGCATGTTGCATTGTAAAGATCCAAGACATTTAAAAATCTAAATAAAATGAAGTGAGGGGAAGTGAAGGGCTGAATCTAAATAAATAAGAGGAAGTGCATCAGAATATAAATTTGTTTTTAATATTAAGTCGATAGGAATAGAAGCGTCACGAGCCACTCATGTGAAAGTGAGACTTTTAAATAAGTAAACACAATTGACTAACCCCCACCGGCCAAAGTCATTAAGCAATACGTCCAAACCTGTCCATTCTACAATAAGCGATTCCATCCGGCTACAATGCAGGTGGAATATGTAACAGATTAAATAATAATTTTTGTTGGCCACTATCATTTTCAATTCAACTATTATAGTATGACAATTTAAATTAGCGTCTGCATAATTAGTTGACCAAAGTGACAGCAACTATCATAAATAGTCAGTTTTGCTCAGTTCATAGTTTCTTCTTGTTCCTTATTTTTTCCTTCCTGCTTCCCATAAAAAAGTGAGTACCGTTTTGCATATTTTAAAAAAATAAATAAATCGTGTATCTATTTATAATAAATCTCTTTAATTTATACTAAATTATAATGATAATTGTTTTTCAGATTATAATAGTCTCAATTTGTCTTGGGCAAAATGGCCCGTCTGAGACTGCCCCTGTCTTCAATCCTTCTTCTCAGTATCGCTGCCTACGTCTCATGTCAAGATGACAATGGAGGATTACACCCAAATACTCAACAGATTGAAAAATTGTGCAAAGACAGGCCAGAAAACGAATATTTTCGTCTAACCACCGAAGGCGATTGTCGTGATGTTGTGCGATGCGACAAGGCCGGATTGACAGGAACGATTCGTCTCGCTGGAGTCAAGTGTCCCAACGGCTTGGCTTTTGATATTTTTAAGCAAACTTGCGATTGGAAGGGAAGAGTTAACAATTGCGACAAGCTGGAAAGTAAGAAGCTTTATTGTTAAAAAATTTAATTGTAATTTTAGGTAGCTGAACTTTTATGAGATCAAGAACATTTTACTCTACTCACGATTATTACGCAAGTATGACAATGGGTTGACGTGACATGTAAAAAAAATGAAGAGAGTTCTTTGTACTAGATTTTAATTGTTCGCAGACCATGAAAGACAAATAATAAGATTTATCTATATATAGAGAGAATACAAAGTTTAAGTCAATGTCATCATGCTTATTTTTTTTCTTTTGCAGAACCAAGAAAAGTTCTTCCAAATCTTGTCACAGATGAGCCAGTTTGCCCAGATGGTAAACTTCAATGCGGAAATGGAGAGTGCATTGAGAAAGCTTTGTTCTGCGATGACAAAACGGATTGTGCCGACGGAAGTGACGAAAAGTAATTTTATTGCTTATCCTGACTTTATAATTTTATTAACATTGGTGATTAATATTAATATGTTTAGTGCTTGCACAGTGGAAACTGATCCAAACCGTTCCCCTGAATGTGACACAAATCAATGCGTCCTTCCCGATTGCTTCTGCTCTGCTGATGGCACCAGAATTCCAGGGGCTCTTGAACCTAATTCTGTAAGTCTATAGAGAGACATTTATGTAGATCCTTGTCAATATTAATATTGGCAAATGAGAAATTATTTATTTATGGCAATGACAGTGAAAGTATTTGGCAAGAAAATAGTCTTTTTTGTTATCATTGTCAACTGCAATAGTTGTATTTATATCTTAAAAAAGGTTCCTCAAATGATCACCATCACTTTTAATGGAGCCATAAATGTGGACAATGTGGATTTGTATGCCGATATTTTCAATGGTGCTCGTCAAAATCCCAATGGATGTCAGATTAAGGGAACTTTCTTTGCATCTCATAAATATACAAATTATTCTGCAGTTCAGGTATATACTGACATATACGGGCATACGGCTAAAATTTGGCTCTTAGTTGTTAGAAAGTAGAGTCATTACATAATTAATTGCCTACTTTTAAAGGAGTTGCACAGACAAGGACACGAAATTGCAAGTTTCTCAATTACCAACAAAGATGATCCCAAATACTGGACTGATGGAACTTATGATGACTGGCTAGCCGAAATGGCAGGAAATAGGTTGATTATTGAAAGGCAAGAAATCATTATAATCAACAAATACGTTTATATGCAATAGACATATTTGCACAGATTTGCCAATATTACTGACGGATCAATTATTGGATGTCGTGCCCCATATTTGAGAGTTGGTGGAAACAAACAATTTGAAATGATGGCAGATCAAGTTAGTGCTTTTGAATACAATATAATGATTAGCAATAATTAAGACTGATTCATTGCTGTTAAATAGTTCTTTGTTTATGATGCCTCAATTACTGCCCCCTTGGGAAGAGTCCCCATCTGGCCTTACACGCTTTATTTTAGAATGCCACACAAGTGTCACGGAAATGCTCAAAATTGTCCATCTCGATCTCACCCAGTTTGGGAAATGGTTATGAATGAACTTGATCGCAGAGATGACCCAACTTTTGACGAATCTCTGCCAGGTTGTCACATGGTCTCATCTTGTTCCAACATTCAGACTGGAGATCAATTTGGAAGGTACAAAAGAAGATTCATTATGCAAATAAATTCTTAAATCAAAACAATTATTATTATATAGACTTTTGAGACACAACTTTAACCGACATTTCTCCACAAACCGTGCTCCATTGGGTCTTCATTTCCATGCTTCATGGTTGAAATCTAAACGAGAGTTCAGAGAGGAACTTGCTAAATTCATCGACGAGATGCTCGCTCGAAATGATGTTTACTTTGTAACAATGCTCCAGGTATATTGTAGTTGAAATTTCGCACAATTTGTTGTTACTTATATATTTGGGAATGTCTTTTAGGTCGTTCAATGGATGCAAAATCCCACTGAACTCACTGCTCTCCGTGACTTCCAAGAATGGAAAGAAAAGTGTGATGTTAAGGGTCAACCTTACTGCTCCCTCCCCAACGCTTGTCCCCTCACAACTCGGGAGCTTCCAGGAGAAACACTTCGACTCTTCACCTGTGTCGAATGTCCACGTCACTATCCATATATTTTGGATCCCACTGGGGACGGAGCTGCATTCTAAATTATGAAAAATGCGTTCTTCTTAACATGTTAAATTAGAGTCCTGATTTGTTATCTCATTTTAAAAAAAAACATTTTTTTATTCTTGCGTTATATGGATAAAATAACTTGAATAGTTATATAAGCATCATTTTATATCAAGCTTTTAAAACAAATAAAAATTAATAAAAAAAAGATTTACAAAGAAAAGATTTACAAAGAAAACAATAATCGATAAAAATAAATCAATCATTTTGCAGCCTGTATACAAATTATGGCAATTATCCCAAAGGCAAATGCGAGCCCGTGAGTAATCCATGGCATTGGTCTCACGTCAAACTTTAAGAAATGTCTGATGATGAATGTGAACATGGACAACTTTGATGCTGTATATGGAGCATATCTGTTTGGCATTTATAGTTTTGTTAGATTATTATACGTAAATCACAATAAATGAGTAAACTATTTAAAAACCTTGCTTCTCCCAGTTTCTCGGAAATTCCACTCAAAGATCTCTCCAAAACGGAACGCTTGTGTGTAAATGTCTCGATCGAAAATTTTCCATGATAATTGCCAAACCCCGAATCCCCTATTTAGTATAAAGTTTTTGTACCATTTTACCATTTCTTGATTTCATACTTTTTTCAACTTACCAATGCCTCCGAAAGGTAATCCGTTCCTATTCAAATAATATTGATAATACACAATATTTTTTTTTTTTTTAAATATATTTTATACCAGACATATTGCCACAGCGTATCATTAATGCAAACTGTTCCACTCAAAGTTTTATCTTTTAGCTTTTGATTAACTTTGGCGTCCGAACTAAAAGCGTAAAGGGCGAGGGGGCGTGGTCTTGAACAAATTAATCATTATTATAACAAAACAAATAATTAAGGAATATTAAGGAAACTAATATATTTAAGTACCTAGAATTGATTATGTCAATCGCTTCTTCCACTGAATTTACAGTAATGATTGGCAAGATAGGGCCAAAAATTTCTTCTTGCATTAATGGATCATCCAAATTGACATCGACTAGGAAAAGAAAACAAACAAATTAATTTAATGAAATATATAATATATCATTTTCACTGGAATCCTGTTTCAAACATACATACCTACAATCGTTGGGGCCACATAAACATCTTCCACGTCAACTGCACCTCCAAAAACTATTCTTCCTCTTGTGGTATCCAACAATTGCTTTAGTCTCAAGCAATGTTTTTGGTTAACAATCCTTGTCAAGCTGGTTGATGCTTGTGGATTTTCTCCATACCACTCTGTTATCAATTTACCAGCAATTTCCAAAAATTTGGCTTCCACTTTTTTAGAACAAAGCAAATAATCCGGAGCAATGCATGTTTGGCCACAATTTGCAGTGCGGCCCCATAGTATACGTTTACATGCTGTTTCAAAATTTACATTGTCATCCACATACACAGGTCTAACAAGAAGAATATAAATTTATGCATACGTTGATTGCTATCGATCAACTTACGACTTTCCACCAAGTTCCTATAATTAAATAAATTAGTATATAAATTATAAGATGGTATATAAATTATCAACTTATTTTTTTTAATAAAACGTACCAGAGTTAAAGGGGTACAATAATGCGCTGCAGCTTTCATAACATACTTTCCAACATTGGTACTTCCGGTATAGAAAATGTAGTCAAATTTATACTGAAGCAAGTGCTGGGTCTGTTCCGGATTTCCTTGAATTACCTTATAGCATTCCTAAACATAACCATCGCACAGTTAACTATCTATTTAGAAATAAATATCTCATCATGAATACCGTATCCAGATATTTTGGGACGAGCTTTGCAATTAGCTCTGATGTGTTGTGAGCTACCTCTGAAGGTTTCAAAACTACACAATTACCACTCGCAATTGCTCCGACCTTTCAAAAATTATGAAGTATAATATTACATATTGAATGTAATTATATAAATAAATGCAATTAACTTATATTATTATACCATTGGTTGGAGGGAGAGAAGAAATGGATAGTTCCAGGCACCCAAAATTAGTACTACTCCATAAGGCACTTTATAATAATAATAAATTTTGTTGTCAGATAGTTTAATTTGAAACCACAAACTGATTTTCAACCAATGACAAAAGGGTCTTAGTACCTTTCTCTATTGTTCCGGAATCCAAAGCTCCAAGCCAATTAAATGGCAGTTTATCGGGAGCCGTAAATTTCTTAATGTTTTCAATCATGACTTTAGATTCATGAATAATTGCTTCAATTTCATACAAGTTGGCTAATAGAAATGTCAAGTAAAAGTTAGCTTTATATTACAGTACATGCTAGAAAAAAATCATACTTTCCATGCTATGCTTTCTCAAATCCAAATTAGCAGCTTTTTCAATCTCTCTTCTATTTTCCTCCATCATTTTTATGATTTGTCTTAATTGTGCAACCCGAAATGAAAGTGGTCTCGTCTTTTCAGAATTGAAGGCATTTCGAGCTATCGAGATTATCTAAAATGTAACAATTATTAATATTAACTTTACATTCTTATATTGTTGAAGAAAGTAGGCATTCAAAAAATGTATCTTTTCATACCTTTTCATAAGAACCGTCCATTATGAATTTTCTTTAAATCTCACTTTTTTCTTAGCCCTTAATCGTTCGAGTATCTAATTGGATATGAAGCACGGTTGATTTTGTTCAATAAGGTGTGGAACAAATTACCAATTCAAAATGGCATTAAAACCTACTGGCCCTGAGAGATTCAACTTTTCTTCATAAATGGAGTTTGCAAAAAAATCTTTGTCCAGCTTGTAATATTCAATTTATCCTACGTGACCTATCTGTACTATCAAACTATTCATATATACTTAAATTGCATGTGTACCCATACCCTTTTCTCAGCTATGGACTTCTCTACTTATTATGAAAGAATAATATGGACACTCATTGTCATGCATTAGGGCATTTTACTTTTTGTTTGCATTGTTAGTACTGAAAGATGGGAAACGATGTTGTATGTATTTACACACTTGATCGAACAGAAACAAAACATAAATGGGAAAGTACCTAATGATGGACAAAAAGTTGGGTTGATGATATTGCTTCTTTGTGAATGCTACACATAAATTTCAAGGGGAACTTCTTTTGTGATTGTCTCCAGTTTTTCAATGTTTAATGAAACTTGATTAACCAGCTAAATGCTCTATCGCTACTGCATACCTTTAAAAACATAAGAAATTTAGAATTTATATTCTTACATATTCCAAAATCCAAAAAAAATCCAAAAATCTTTAGGATTAGGGATTTGGGACCAGTACATAATCTAATGATCAAGTGATTAAACTGAGTTTGTATGAAATAATGGTTTATTGCAGATTTTATGACAAGAGTGAATTACAATAATTTTTCAAGCAAGCCGTGTAAGTCGTATGTCGTATTGAATTACAAAATAAAAACATCTCTTGAAAAGTTTGTTATACAGTTCGTATAAATAATAATAATAAAATAATTATAACACATTAAATGCTAAATTGACTGATAAATATTTTAAAAGCTATTGAAAGGTAAGCACTGACATGGTGGCTGCGAACCTGGACCATTTATTTTCAAAATTGCTGCCATCGAAGGCGTCGTTAATTTTTTGACTGGTTCAGAGTTTGAAGTAGAACAAGTGGATCTTAGTCCTTTCTTGTACTTTTTAAGGCCTTTTGAATAAGCATCTTCCCCTACATAAGCAAATCACGTTATTGTACAACAGCTTAAATTAAATGTAGTACGGTAGTACCTTTTGTTGGCTCAGTGGCAAACGAAATGTGGGTAAACCTAGGGACATAGTCATCATCATTATCATCTTCCGACAAGTCTTCCCATTCATCGTCGTCATCAGCATCATTCTCATGATTTATGTGCAACATTTTTTGAGCAATAGGTCCAACTTGTTGTTCATACCGGTCTATATCACGTTTTGGGTTGTCATCACTGAAAAAAGCAAATAAAACAAATATTATTTTCATAAAAATCATTACAATTTAAGTGTGAGTAATAGAACTTACAATGGACAATTTACAATTTGTCGAGGTGTGAAGCAAGTTTTGATTTTGTGGAAATCGTAGAGATGTTCATTCAAATGCTCTTCACTCTTGGCTATTTGATAACAAATTGCACATACGATTAGTCTGATTGTTGTGCGTTGAGTGTACACCTCGCCAAATTCATCTGTAGATTTTGCACTTTTGTTTTTGACCCGTTTGACTTTGACCCGTTTTCCTTTGGCACCACTGTCTTCTGCAGGATTGTCCACAGCATTGAACTTTTGTTGTTCAACTGTTTCTTCTACGTGACTCTTGTTTAAATCTTCATTTGGTTCTCTAGGAAAGGTTAAGCGTTCTTTTGTAGACGTTGACCGCTCTTTTGGGGACGGTTCTTTTGGGGAGGTTGAGCGTTCCCTTGGAGAGGTTAAGCCTTCCCTTGGGGACGGTTCTTTTGGTGAGGTCGAGCGTTCCTTTGGGGACACTGATCGTTCCTTTGGAGAGGTTAAGCCTTCCTTTGAGGACGGTTCTTTTGGTGAGGTCGAGCGTTCCCTTGGAGACACTGATCGTTCCTTTGGAGAGGTTAAGCCTTCCTTTGAGGACGGTTCTTTTGGCGAGGTCGAGCGTTCCCTTGGGGACACTGATCGTTCCTCTGAAGACGCTAAGCCTTCCTTTGGGGACGGTTCTTTTGGGGAGGTTGAGCGTTCCTTTGGGGACACTGATCGTTTCTTTGGAGAGGTTAAGCCTTCCTTTGAGGACGGTTCTTTTGGGGAGGTCGAGCGTTCCCTTGGGGACACTGACCGTTCCTCTGAAGACGCTAAGCCTTCCTTTGGGGGCCGTTCTTTTGGGGAGGTCGAGCGTTCCCTTGGGGACACTGATCGTTCCTCTGAAGACGCTAAGCCTTCCTTTGGGGACCGTTCTTTTGGTGAGGTCGAGCGTTCCTTTGGAGACGCTAAGCCTTCCTTTGGGGACCGTTCCTTTGGGGAGATTAAGCATTCCCTTGTAGAGGGTAGATTTGTGGGATTACTTGCAAGAAAAGCTCGAGTGGTATTATGACTAGTGTCAATGGGTTGGAGTGGCACATCCTTCCATTGATTTTCTTTTAATGCGTTTTGAATGTCTTGACGAGCTTGGATATAGCTGGCTTTGGGGCGCTGTTCAGTTGTTGGGTCTTTGAACCACTTGACCCCAACATAACAAATTTCATCGTCGTCTTCTGCTGCTTCAGAGTCGCTTGAAGCTAAATCTATGATTTCAGCAAGTTCCGCAGACATAGTAGTTTGGCAGTTTCTATTGCGTCAGTCAAATCTTAACATCAACATAAGGGAAGCAGATAATTAATTAACAATAAAATTATAAACACACTCAACGCAAACTTTCTCTTACCTTAATTAAATACTATCTGCTTGTCTTTTCCTCTCGTCTAGTCTTCACAAAGTCAGTAAATGTCCTCCCTAGAATTCAAACCAGTGATTAAAATTACTTTAAGATAAAGAAATAAAGTACGTAAATATAAGACACATTTTGACGAAACTCACATTTGTAATCTTAAAATATATAATATCAAATATGCAATTTGGAGTGGGGGTCAGAGGTCAGAGGTGGGTGAGGATTGTTGTCGCAAATTCGTCTGGCCACCAGTTGCCAATACAAAATAAGCTCAGCCTGCTCGTGGATTTTGCTGTGTTTCGAGGAAATAGTTACTTGGCTCTATAGTCAAATAACCCCAAATGCTATCAATTAGCGTCTCTATTTTATGCCAACCAATTCCTCACGCCAATCCTCATTTTAATCATCTCTTCAATAATAGTCAATATCCCCTGTAGATAATCCATCCCCTCTCCTATTTTTGCATGCATCCTTTCAGAGCTTACGCTGAAATTATGTCATTTCAGCGCAGTAGTAATATGCCAACCTGCAGAAAGACCGGAAGAAATAACGATTTTAGTGAAACTATTAATTATTTTGTATATGCTGGCAATACGCACTTATGCGTTCATTAGATTTTTGCGTAATTGTGGTGTTTATGCAATTTCATTGAATATATAGGGAAATAGGGACATAAATTTCTAATTATGCTACTTTGTAAAACCATTCGAGTGGAATTTGGGATTTTGAGTTTGAGTACTTTGAGTAAGGTATATTGAGCGTATGAAAAATAAAGAAAAATGTTTTCTCTGGGAGAAAGTCCATATTTGAATCAATTCGATTTAGTAATATTTATATTGTTTAATTTCTAAATGAAATTTCTAAACTGCATTATATCCATTGCAATTTCCTCCGCCTTGTTGACAGCAGGCTTTGGTGGCGCAGGCCGCTGGACACGATTCTCCAGTATTGCAAGAAATGCTCGTCCCAACACAATGAGGGAAGATGAAAAAGAGTTGACCCATTCGACATCGACAGCTCCACCCCTCCACCAACGCAGGACGAGCGATGATGCAACCAGGAGTTGCCGAGTCGTATTTTAAACTACAAGCGCAGTTAACCCCTCGAGCCCCCTCCACTGAATTATGCCATCCTGAAAATAGATTTAAAATTAGAGATGCTAATTCACAGTTTAGCAAATTGATCAAGTACCCAGCAAGATAAATACGCAAATTATCACTTGGGTTCTTTTCATTTTAAGGTATTTTCTGAAAAGTATTTCCAAACAGCTTATTCCCAGAGTACTTGAAAACAACTGAAAGTTTTTGGAGGTTTGCATCACGAATACAGAAATTGTTTACTGACTAATTTTTCCAAAAAACAAGTCAACAAAATAAATGGATTCAGTTTTCATTAACAGGTTTGGCAAGATATTCTGGAAGTATTTATATTACATAATATATCTGTATATATGGACCACTAAGTTTTAATAATCGTAATAGGGCGATCATTGGGATTTGCTAAATTTTTATGAGAAACATAAATCCCTTCGCGAATATTTGGATTTAAATATAAATTTAAAAAAAAAGCAATTTAATACCAATTTCATGCTGGGATATTTCTTACTTATAAATTAGCATCAACTTCATATATATCTATTGTGCCAAAAACAAACCAAAGCAAAAAGTAAACAAAGGAAAGGAAGCCTGTTTTTATGATAAAAATAATTCCATCTTTAATAGTCAAATTTAAATTTGGCATGCTGGTTCACTCTAATTGCAAAATGTATAAGATCTCGAAATTAATTGCACTCGTCTGCCCATTCTCTCATGAGATTGTACAACAATACTGTTACATTAGACGCCTGTCATTATCTTTGTCTTGAATCAAAATGAAATCGGTCATGCAAGCAGTATGGCAGTTAGTATTTAGTAACATGCCGTCTTTGGTCTTGGAAGAACTTTACAAAAAAAACTATCTCGTATCCTTTGAATTAAATACTTACCATTTGGGAGCTTAGACAGTGCCCGGACTTTCAATAAATTGAATATTAATGACAAATTAATTTAATGGCTTGGCTTTTTTCCATCAATTCCTGGACAGCCTGTTTAATTGTTTAGTTAAATTGATATGAATCAGTGTTTCATCGTAATTTTTACAAATAAAACCAACCAAGCGAAATAGGAAAGTCCCAAGCGTGCATTTAAATTCTATTTATTAGCTTATGAGAATCAAAGCTCGAATCGTGTCCAGTTCACATTCATATCTTCTTTTTACCTGACCTAAGTTTACGAGCATGCTACCTGTCCGCTGGAGTGTGATGAAATTATACTATGCTATGTAATGCTAACTACATATACATTTCAATATTTTTACTAGAAATAAAACTGAAAAAAAAATCATGTGAATAATAAGTAGATGGAAAAGGCTTGAGCCCAGATTCATTTCAACTTTACGTCGGTTTGGTACTGCTTGCAGAAGGTTATTGAATATAAGTTATTGAAAGATGATAGGATCATTCCTCTTTGCGACAGTATTAGTGTCAACTTCAACTTTGGTATTATGTGGCTATGGCGGAACTGGTGACAATGGGGGAAGTTTTAGTATTAATCATAGTCAAAGATATCCATCAAGTTCTGGGGGAAGTAGTAGTGGGTGGGGTGGATGGATGAGACCATCTCAGCCTAAACCACCAATTCACAGGTTTTATTCTTTCGACCCCAATAGATCTCAAAAAATGGAAGGATGGGGAACAGGGACTTGGTCATCAGTCTCCTCGCCTAGTTATGGATCAAAATATCCTGCGTCGAGTCAATGGAGTGGTAATTTTGACACTTCTTTCCATAAAATGCAGTTTGTTTTATTAGCACGGTTATTTATTTTTTCTATGTATAGGATCTCCTGCAAGTGGATCTTACAATAATGACATTGGTTGGGGTTCAAATATCCGTCAGCCACCCCCACGACCAAGGCCAAATCCCTGGCAAATGAACTCTCCAGGATTCCCACCGCCTAAACCAATGGGACATGATAATGGTTGGGGTTCATCAAATCCACCACAATCTCGCCCTTCTGGTTGGAGCTCCACTTATAGACCGCCCCCACAAATGCAAAGTGGTTGGGGTCATATGCAAGGTCAAGGTGAGTCAAACCGATTGGACCCGAAATATTATTCGGCAACCCCGTGGCCTGATATGCATTCTATGGGGCTTTCAGATTCTTCTTCCGGGTGGAAAGGAGGCTATGCGTCTGGTGGAAGTTATTACAGATAGGAAAAATCTTACAAGGAAATGTTAAAGATATTTTTTTTTTATTTGCACATAGTTTTATACATTCAATAGTATATATACTATTCAATAAAAGTAGTTTCGTCAAATAAAACAATAAAACAATTGACTTTATTATCTCATTTTAGTTTGTTCGTAGCTTCTCATCGTAAATTCAACTTCTATCACAACTGCATAAAACTGAACGTTGAACGTGAGATATGTCAATTAATGCAAGTATCCAAACTTATACATATACAAGTATGCTTTTTATGCAAAGGTCAATTTGGTGTATGCAAATTTCTCAGGACCTTATTGGTCACCTTCCTTTTCTAAGAGTGACATGTGATTAGTTTTCATATTTATCAGCAAAGTCAACTTCATAATTGAACCTCAAGTCGACTTGTGCTCAGCAAAACCAAGAGTTTATCTCATTTACATATTACATAAGAAATTACTTAAATTGTCTCAATTTTCATCCATGCAACCGCAGACCGCTTTGAATTAACAAATTGGAGCATATGCAATTTTCCACGTCTTATGTGATAAATAATTTTATTTATGTACAGGATCAAGAAAAAGTTTAATTATAGAGTTATTATCCGCTTTTTGTCTCTTCATTTAATTTTCTATTATTATTTTTCAAATGAATTCATTTCTTGAATGGGAAAAAGTAAAACGACCTTGGACTAGCGGATACTTAACATGATGGGATTTTAATGTCCGTAAACCTTTTCTTACCATTGGCATTCATTTCTTAGCATTTCTTCCCACGCCACGCATCAACTCAAGGCGTTTAATTCCAATTTTCCAATTAACCATGAATTATGTGATGCTTCTACCGTTTTAAGCTGAGGATATGGGCCACATATAAGTTGAATTGTTTGGACTATTGTTGTTGAATTGCATAAAAATGTTTTAAGGTAAAAAGATGATGATATGATACCTTCAATTTATTTTTCAATTTCCTACCATTAACTTAACTATAACAAAGAATAAAGTATACCTTCCTCAAAGAAGTCGCGCATCCCTGTTATTGTTATCCATTGTCAATTGTTCTAAATATTCTACGCTTGCTATCACTACAACCCTTAGTGTTATTTTGATGGATGGGCGGAGGTATTTTAATTTATAAAAATCCCAAGCAGCAATCATGTAAATATTAGATAAGAAGTCTGGAAGGAAATCGTCTTCATTCAATTTTAGAATGCCTTGAAAAGAACACTCGTCATAAAACGGTATCATAGCATAATGCTTCAAATATCACACATAAAATGCAAGAAACGAAGCTCCCTTTTAGTTTGTGAATAAGTTGCCCAAATTAACAAGTCCTACGAAAATGAGGTGGGGCTTTTGTGCAACGGTGGTTCTGCTGTTGATAGTGAAAGTTGCAAGTGCAGGAACATTGCCACCCCCACATTCTCCTTTGGCTACCGCAGGAATCTCATCTCAACCTGATCCAGGAGAAAGACTGAGATACTACTCTTTTGACGAAGAGAGTGAGAGAAACAGAGACAAACAATCCAATACTGGAGAAAATTCATACGCGTCAAAAGACCCCTTTGAGCTCCCTTCTCTTTCTCTCATTGCAAAAATGATGAGACATAGGGAAAGTGAGAGAAAGTTCCCAGAGAATTCAGAAAGGGATAGAGAATATCAAATGGATCGACCAGAACATCGTTATGTGGCAAACAATGAAAATGCGGATACTGGTTGGAGCAGGCAAAATTATAGAGATGATACAACAAGTAATAGGGATTATGAAGGGAGGGCTGGAGGTGGTAGTGGCTGGCCTCGACCACTCCCCCCACCGACAACAGCCCCAAGTACTTCATCTGGTTGGGGTTGGGACAGAGAGGAACAAAGACCACCTCATCATTCAGGAAAAGGGTCATATTCCCCAGTAAATAGACCTTGGCAAGTTGAAAATAATGGCTGGGGTCCAACTACATCCCAACGACCACCTTACAACCCCCAATATCTAGCTAGTGATGAAGACAAGTACAAACCTATAAGATATCCTCCTTCTGTCACAAGTTCACTTCAAGGGTCATCTCAAGGGGGATGGTCAGATTCAAACGGACCACAAAGACCACTATCACCATTATCTTCATCAGTATGGCAATCCAATAAACCACGAGAAGATGATAGACCCCAGAGTGGCCCAGGTAAATTTTATTTACCCCCACATCGAGAAAATGTTTCTCCAAAAGATCCCCCAAGAACTTATTTACCACCAAGAGATCCCCCTCAATCAAGGGAGCCTCCACCGAGGAATAATTATCCAGACGATAGATATGGTCCACCACTAAGGGATCCTCCAAGATGGCCAGCAAATGACAATCGAGATAGAGACAGTTATTCTTCGGGTTGGAATTCTCAACCATCAAGATATAATAATGATCGATGGGAAACTGAAAATAGAAGACCCCCTCAAAGAGATGAACCTGCATCATCTCATCAGTCTAGTAACGGTTGGGGTTGGGAATCTAAACGACCACCAGCTCCACCCCCAGCTTCATTTGGGAGGGGATGGGACCGAGATAGCAACAATAGAGATTCATATGATAGGTCAAGGGAAGAACAACCAAGACGCCCAAATCCATTCGAATATAAACCTGGCATAGATGATTTAACTCGTCATACAAGTCCAAATGATTTTGAAAGGTCGGATTATCCTCCAGGAATTTCAAGAGATAATCCATATTCAAAAGTTGAAAGTTCTTTTGAAGACGACTCTCTTCCAAAGTCTCCAAATCATTACCGACTTACGGCACAAACTCCATCCCCAGAAGAGATTCACAAAATTCTTTACCAAAAACCTCCGCCTGGAAAAGAAGAGAATAAGCAGGATTATTTGCCCCAAGAAAGAGAGCAAGATTCGTTTATACCAGAGCCTAGTAAATGCCGAAACACTTGTGGCAACATAAATGACAAAGACAAAGAAAAAGATAGAGATTCAGATTTCAGAAAGAAAATTGTGAGCAAGATAAGTGATTCGTCTTCCAAAACAACGTTATCGGACTCACAGTCCAGTCTAATTGGGAAGACACGATATGATGCACATGGCTTTAAATACGTTCCTCATGACCAATCATCCACAATTGCAAAACGAGTGGCATCGCCACCCAGAGATATTTATTCTCAATTGGACCACAAACGAAATAGAGACTCTTTCAAAAGAGCGATACATCAGCAGCAAGAAAATGTGCACAATAAAGAATCTACGAGTGAAAGTAGAAATGTGAGCATCCGAAAATCTCTCACTCGAAGTCACATTTCTTTATGGAAATCTGAAGACCATGAAACAAAGTCTGGAGCATTACTAAATAGCAATGTTACAATCACTACTTCTCCTCCAACTAGAATAACAACAACTACTACAACGACAAAACCTACCCCCACAAAACCTACTAATTCGATCAGGACTGCTATAATTAGATCCCGAAATTTCAACTTGAAGAATAAATCTGACGGGAATGTTGTAGCAAAAAATGAGACATCTGCAACAACAACAAACGCTGATAAAAATAACTTAGACTTTGGGCAAAGATTAAAAGCATATCGAAGAGAAAGAGGATTCAAGCCAGTTTCAGGACCATTCGGAGCGAGATCTCGTTTAGCAACTCCAAAAATTAGAGAAAGAGATGCATTATTGGTTGCTGAACCTGATATTGAAATTGGTAAAAAATATGACAAGTATTTATAACATTTGCAAATATTTAAGTATATGCTATAAATGTTTTAAATTTAGTCTATGCCCCCACAAATACGACTGGAATCCCACCAATGATTGCAGATCTACTTGACTCAGATGCAACCACTTCTTTATCTCCAGACCTGACATCCTCATCCACCTTTAAAATATAAACACTTTTGGAACTGTTTACCTGAAGTCATGTACTTTTATTTCATCGCAAATTTTGTTCGCAACCTATAATAAAATTAAGTATTTTATAAATGTGCAATTTAAAGTATTTTAATAAATAACACAAACAATTAATTGAACTTGGGTTTGTCATTGTGTTTATCTGGCGAGGTTTCAGTAGGCCAAAAGCAACTATTCTGTCGTGGGAATTTAGTGATGCAGTTCCGATATAAATAATTTTTGCATAATAATTATACATGTGACCTTTCCTCTTGTCCATACTTGGTCGTATTGTATAAAAGAGTTAAATATATATTTTTCAAGCAGATAGATTATTCTGTAAATTTTTCAGTAAGAACCTTCAGAGCAGTGTTCATTTAGCCCGAGTCAGGGAATTGTATCTCTTTGAAAGTAATCATCATCTCAAAACATCGTCCATAAAAATTGGATGGGATGAAAAATATTTTTTGTTACCATACCACATTTTTTGCGATCCCGAAGTCCTATCT
>JAQIXN010000166.1:0-59033 GCA_034698145.1 Proisotoma minuta
CTATCGTCAACTCGGCGCTGAAGAAATCCGCAAGAACAATCCTGTCGTCGTCAGCGAAAAGATTAACAAAATTTAAAACAGCTTCACTTCCTCGTATTCTTACCTTGTGTATAAACAAACTTTAGTGCGCTCATTGAAAAATCGAATGTTTAAATGTCCAGCCGAATAACCCATGTGAATTGTTGTTTTCGTGTCGTCATAATGTATAACTTGTATTGATTTCTTACAAATATTCCACAATAATATGCGTATTTAAGAAAAAGAGAGAGAGAGAAAGAATATTTCTGAGGCATCGATATCTTAGTAGACAAACCTCGTGTCGTACCCTCCATTACATATGAATTTCTTCGTATGACTTGGTGAAATTCATCACATATATATATGCAATAAATTTTAAACTGTGCTAAACGTGAAATTGATTTGTTCTTCTATTGACTATTATTTTCTTTCATATATAAGGCACTTGTTTATTCAAACATTATATTTGGTGAACATACCGGTATTTTGATAAGTTAATAATTTACTAGCTACTACATATATACTCATTTTTGATATTTAAGAGACGAGCATAGACCTGCACACTCATCCTTCCCTCACTGATTCATTCCTCGAGTTACATAAAGCTTTCTCTTTGATACTATGTAGTTTGTTAATTAATAATAAATAACAAAAGGACTCAATTACATATAAAGTATATATAGAGAGGGTTACAAATAATTAGCGAATACATGGCTCAGCTTATTTTGGCAGTTTACGAATCATAAATTAGGATCAGCCTTCAGCGTGATCATAACCTTGCATCAAATGTCACCTGTCATTCTCAGCCAGGTGGTTGAAAATCCTCATCACCCGTGATTGCATAATAGTATTATGTCAATGATGATTGTGTAAAGCAAAGAGAAAGAAGAGTCATTTTTTGTTAGCACCTTATAATTTAAGTTCAGAAAACTTATGAAAACGCCAACCTAATAATTAAGCACATTAAAATATTATTATTAGGCTGGGTCTGGTACAAGAATCTCTAAAGCTATTAAATGACTGTCTTATTTATTTAATAAATACTAAATATTTTCATCTCGCCAATGTATTAAAATAGTTTATGTAATACAACACAGACAATAAAATGTGTCGCATGATTTCCCGAGAAAACAGATCTAATTGTGCTGTCAATTTAATTCACTTATATATACTATTTTTTGTAATAGTAGAGAGTATAACAACTATTTGAAACATGGCAGAAATTGTTTTTGTAATGAACAAAATTTGCGGTGGTTGGCAATATTCGTTTTGGAACAGGTAAAATTTAGTATTAATGGGTTGGCTTGGGTTTATTTCATTTCCTTAAACGTCGACTTTAAAAGGCGATCCTAGGAAAGGTATCAAACACAATTAGGAAAAAATTCAGACATTTCATTTTGCTATATTTCTTCATTATGTATTACCTGGGATGTGTTCATCTCCCCATTTGCAGATGATAAGATATTCTCCACGATCTCGAACCATGTAGGATACTTGGTAATTATTATGGCCCAAATGTTTTATGAAAACTTCTTCACAGGGTCCTTTAGGTCCATAGACACCCACGTACACGATATTATTACCTAAAGGATTGGAAAAGTTATTTCAAAATTTCAAAAAAAAAAATTGTATTTTTACATACCTGCTTCAGTTGCATTGATTGTGAATTGGTTTTGTTTCTGAAGAAAAGCTTTTTTGAGTCCCATTCCTTTGCTCGTGACTTTGGAAGCATCGGATTTGAACAATGGTAACACTGGTCCTTTTGTGTAGTGCTTGGACGTTTTCTGAACGGTTTCAACAACAACTGATGACGTTTCTTGAGCTCCACGCTCAGCTAAATCATCTCCACTGCAAATTACTTTGAAGGGGCTTCCTGTAAATTACCAAAGGCAGAATTTGTAATGTAATAATACATATACAATTTGATGTAATTAAACGTATTTAGCACAAACCAGCAATATGGTATCCGTTATATTTGACGCTTATGTAATAATCTCCAGGGACTAGGGGAGTGTATCGCACTTTGTAGCCCTCTTCAACTTCTGTACAATCCATTGAAACTTTGGAAGGTCCATCAATTGTGACTGCCAAATGACCAGCTCCAGCGTTGCAAGTGTTGACAATGAAATCTGTCTTTTGTCCTGTCTTGACATCTGCAAGCCCTTTTCCAACGGCATTCACGGCAGCTGGGTCAGCATCATCTTTCCCAACCTTGATGTGAAATTGTATATTCACAAGTTCTAACAAGTTATAAACAATCTATAAAATATTTACCTTAACCCGGAAAGGGCTTCCGTTGATGTGAACCCCATTAAATTTAACGTGAATATTATGAATTCCATTTTCCCTTGGGACATATCGAATGCTGTAATCATCGTCATCCACCCAGGCAATAAAACAGTCATCCTCGACCCCTGAAGGGGAAATTAATTTTGCATCTAAATTCCCCTTTGCCCCATTCTTCCTGACCATGAACTGGGCTGGTTTTCCAGGTTGTACAGCCCCTCCAATTAATTGGAATACTTCAACCTTCCTCGCATCCGCAACCGCAGGGGAAATGTACACTTTGTACGGAGAGTCTGGGATGTGTTGGTCATTAAACTTTATCCCCACCCTGTACTCTCCTGAAAATTAAAAAAAACAGACGTTAAAAAATGACCTTCGTGGCGCAATACACTTGACCATTAGCAAGCAATTCTTTATTCATATCTCTAAAACTCTTTGGCAGGTGGCCAAACGTTCTTTAAAACATTTTGCATCATATTCCTCAATCTAAATTTAGTCTCACTTAAGTATTTATGACGACCGACCATGTTGTTTGACGCAAACATAAATAATCTTACTTAAATACTCAAAGTAATGAAAACAAAATGCAAATTGAAAAAAATTAAGGGGATTAATTTGTTTCAGATACAAATACGTAGTATGAAAAGCTAACCTAACTCTTCTTGGTCTTGATTTTGTTGTGCGTGTAAAGCTTCTGCTTTGGCATTTTCCAGACAAGATGAGTTTGTGCACAAAGTGATTTCTTGACACGATTTGTACACTTTGGCCATCACACACTAAAATTGTTATTTAATAATTATGCGGTATGCAAAATTTGTAAAACTAAAACAATTGGTCTTTGGATAATTAAATCAAAGTGTGTCCACGGCATTTTCTTTTCTCAAACTGAGCAAATCTTTTGACTACAACAAACTTAACTCTTTTCTACAAGTTAGTGACGTGTGTCAAGATCCCACGCCACAAAGAGTAAAAGCGTGCTCTCGTTTCTTTTCACATGCTTCAAGATGATATGCTATTATGCACAAATTGAATCGATAGTGAATCTTCAAAATTAAGACAATAGCTAGCTAGCTTTTTCTTTTTCCCCAGTTCACAAAATAATTCGTTTAACCAAATTAACTGCATGATGCATATTCATTATTTTTTCAAAGAGAAAAAGACACAGAAACGATTAAAAACATTTTTGATACAATAAGTATATAAGTATATGTGTCTCAAAACTTTCACGATGCAAATTTTAATTAGGGACAAGTTATAAACAACAAAAAATTACCTGGTTCAGTGACCACATAGCTGACGTAACAAGAGCCATCTTTTCTATCTTTGAAATCAATCTCTGCCTTGCTTGGCCCTTCTACAGATATGGCCAAAGATCCTGCACCCGCTTCCCTCGTCCATACGTTGAATTCGCAGGGCTGTCCTTGTTCCCCTCTTTCAAGTCCAGGGCCCCCTGCATGGACACGATGTGCCCCTCCGTCCCGAAGTGGACCCACAGTGAACTGAAATGGGGATCCAGGGATATGCATGTCCTTGTAACGAACGGACACGGTGTGAACCCCAAGTTCTTTTGGCACAAAATGAACGGCATACAGCCCGTCCTCAACTTCATTGATTGCAGCATCTTCTGTCACACCCCCTGGGGAAGTGACAGTGGCAGACAAATCCAAGGGAAGAATCCCTGGCATTTTAAATGTCAACCGGCATTCGGATCCAACTTCTGTTAGAGGAACTGCTTCTCGTTGTCGCTGAATTCGCTCTCGTTGTCTGTTAGAACCTTCGCCAGTGACCTATTTTTTATGTACAATACATATATATTTTTATGAGCCCTACTTTACCACAAACAAATCTACAATCATATACTTACCTTAACAGTGAACGGACTTCCTTCAACGTGATGATCTGCAAACTTCAAGTTGACAATATAATAGCCTGGTTCTGTGGGAGTGTATGAAATATCCAATGTCCCATCATCCTTATCTTGACATTTAATTTCCGCCTTGCTTGGGCCCTCGATGGATAGAGATAGACCACCGTACCCTGCGTTTCGCGTGTCAACGTTGAACGTGTTGTCTGCGTGAGTTTTCCCTTCTTTCAGTGCTCCTCCTGATGTCTTGACTTTCTTGGCATCTCCAACTTCTCGTTCTCCAACCTGAATTTTGAAGGGACTGTTGGCAATATGAGTCCCCATTCGTTTCACTGAAACCAAGTGCTCTCCAATTTCGCGTGGAGTAAAAGATATTCCGATATTTCCACTGGGTAAGCGTTTGAGAAAACATGGCTCTTCTAATCCACTTGGAGCACAGATTGAGGCGTTAAGAGATCGCAAATCGGCATCTGATACTTTACCAGGAAACGTGACTTCACTGCATGAGCCAACGGATATCTGGTTTCTCTTTCGCCCTTCCCCTAAATTTACATGTTTCATATTTTAAAACATTTATGTAGATTAAGTTAAATTGGATAACCATTTTCAAAACTAAAAGGTTTTGTATACCTGTTATTTTAGAAGTGAAAGGGCTTCCTTTTATATTCTTGTCTCCAAACTTGACAGATATTTTATACTCCCCTGGAGCAGTCGGGAGATAGGAAACAGATACAGTTCCATCTTTATTATCGTGACAACTAATTTCCGCTTTGCTTGGACCTTCCACAGCCAATGACAATCCTCCTAAAATATCAGAGAACAAGCAAATGAGGGGAATGTCAAACAACTCTAAATACACAACTCATTCATATATAATGGTTAAATACCTGCACCGGCTCCTTTTGTTGAGATGGTAAAGTTGCAGGGCTCTCCACTAACGCCATGAGTGAGACCTGACCCATATGCGGTCACAAAGCCACTTGAAATTGTGTCCACGTGGAACTTGAAAGGAGATCCTTGAACGTGCTCTCCATTGTATTTCACGTGAAGCTCATGAAGTCCTTCTTCTCTAGGATCATATTTGACACTCACAGTTCCATCTCGATTGTCTTCAATCACCGGCTTGTCAATGTTTCCACTCGGCATCTTGATTTCAGCTGGAAAACAACGCCAATTATTTGTTTGCATGAAGTTTATAAATAATTTGAATTTATACCCTGACCAACTCTTATGAAATAACACGATATTGTATTTGTGTCTGTTTTATTTTGGTTTTTAGATTTTTTGGACACCTTGGTAAAAAGCGGAGATTCGTTGTAACAAATGCACTTTTCAACTTTGTCAAATTCACTTATAAATACCGTTTTGAGATTTCCAGCATACCAAAAATTACATGTTTCTCTAATTACAAAATTAGAACGAGAAAATTTCAATTGAAGAGGAGCAGGCTCATTCCAAAGGTAGGAATAACTTGTCATTTTTATCTCTCTTACTTGTAATAAACCAAGTAAAGTGAGAACCTAAAAACTGATTTTTGTATATTTGTAAATCAACTTCCTGAGCCTGAAATTTTGTTTTCTCAGTACAAATTTTTGTATGTATGGCTTACAATAAAAATGAGATTCTGGCAATCTTAGTTTTAACAAGGTTTGCAAAATTTTCAGACAATTTCGAATGCTGTGGCTTCTTTTGAACAATGTCATAAACATATCAGCATATAATTTTTCATCTGGTTTCTTGATATTATTAAAACAAGATCTTCTCTGGTTTCCTTTCCCCGATCCAGATTAACTAATAGATCGCATGCAGGCAACTCAACAACATTTCACATTACATGACACAGCCTAATCTGCAGTGCCAAAAAAATCAAAACATTTTTTTCAGTACTGCAATTATCTGTATCTTTGATACCCTCATTAAAGATAGTATATATGAGCTATTGACAAAAATTAAGGTGAATTTATGTTTGTCATTACCTACAATGTGACCGCCGGTAGTTCCGGTTGTAGGCAAAGGGATATTATGAAGTTCAACGGGTCGATAGTGTGTTGTTGTGGTCGTAGTACTTTTCCTTGTCGTCGTAGTTGTCGTTGTAGTTTGAGTAATATTTCCTCTCCCAGAGTTAACGTTCGAGTTTTGACTCGCTCGGTGACGTTCCACTCGCTCCTGTTTCCCAAATCCCTGTGTTTCCGCCTGAAACACAAATTTCAAAAATAAGTTACAAAAATAGTTACCTTTTTGATTTGTTTTGTTTGACAAAATTTTGTCATAAAAGGACCTTGTGTGCAAACCAAGGTGGCCAATCAAACCGAAAGCCTTTGAGGTGACCATCATCCGGCCAAGGGAACGTTGGCCCAACTCTATCCGCTGGAATGAACGTTATACTACGGCTATAAACTTTTGCCATTTTGTATTTTTACTACAACCGAATTTGAAGTTATTCAGGTAACTGGAGTGGAATGTGGGATTTGCACTCATGTCATGATTTATTAGCAAGTCCGCATAACAATTACACTACATCACAATGCATCACAGTGAAATGAATTTGTGACTAAAACATGAATGAAATCACCCACGACCACTTATATATATATATATATATATAACTAACAATTAGTGAGTGGTGAGTATTTTTAACCAGGAGACTACAGACCCATTTTGTGTTCCTTGTTATCTCGAGCTGATAACAATTCTATAAAATCCATACAAAAGAAAGGGTTATGTAATCCATCCACATATCAATTTAAGCGTTTATGAGTACCGAAAAATTATAATGCTCATATTAAGTATTAGACATGAGCACGTTTGTGTCTTTTCATATACTGCTCCATCCTTAAATGACTGCAAAATTACATTATAGTTCTATATTGTCTGCCGGTCTCAAGATAAATAGCTAAATGGGGCAGTCTCAGATTCCCCGTCTCATATCTCATCATACCCCTAAACTCTGAATCTATTTTCTCCCAAAAGTTTACAATATCGCAGTTTATTTTCTGTATATTTTATACATTTTATACACATCTGACGCTACTTTGTTAAGTACATTCTGCAGGTTTTATTCTCATCGTTAATTTTTTGTACATTTTGTACAATTGCAACAAGTTTTATGCTTAGTTTAAACCATTAAAGAAGGATACAATTCCACTTTCGTCAAATGTAGTCATAACTGGAAAGTAAATATACCTAGTTAAAAGGAAATTCGTTTGTATTTGCATCACAAATACAAGGAAATGTGTTTCATATGCATGTCTTTAATTTGCCAGTAATATATGGACTTTTAAAAATTAATGGCTTCAATTCTAACCAGGAAGCCAATTAGAGAATTCATTGCCCACAATAAACTGCCAGTACTAACAATAATTTGAATTATATCTAGTTTCATCCAAACAAGTTCTCTTTTTGCTCCAAACAACAATTTCTTTGATGAAGTCTTTCTCTTTCCACATCTAAAGAGTGCATTCATTAAATTTCCATTCTCTTCAAGAATTCCAAGAATCTGATTGAAATGTTTCAATGAAGCAAGTAAACTGTGCATTAATGAAAGCTTGGAATGTAGCTAATGAGACAAAAAAAAACACTTCAATCTTCGATTCCATTTGTCTCCTTAACTAAATACTTTTCTTGAATGCTAAAAAAGATTAACTAATCAGCAAAATCCATCCTCTTTCTCAAGGCTTAAAGTCAACAGTCAAAATAAAGAGTGAGTGATTACATATTAGTTGTGGAAGGAAGGGAGGGGAATTAAATATTAGAAGGTCTGTTGACATGGACAAAGTGACAGAAGTAATAATATCCCACCCGCTTGCAGTTGTGCAAGTGTTGAGTGGGAAAGATTAATCAAAAATGTTGGGTATAAATATGAATGTACCTTTTCGGGAGAAAGTTGCTATCTATCCCAAGCAAGCGTTGGAGGAGATGAGATGAGACTGAGCTAATTGAGGTTCAAGCGATTGAGTCTCTTGACATCTTTCACTGGCTACGATACAAAACTCAAATCCAGTCTCAAATTTTAATTTTGTCTCATCCCTTAGTTTCCACTTTACCAAAGCATATACAACATGTTACAACTAATGGAATCAAACACCGAAACCTTTTGCTCTGTATCACAACCGAAATCCCATTTTACCAAATTGTCTACAGTACGGAACCATTTTTACAAATTCCTTTATGATCATCGTAGTGATTCAACATGATTTTTTATCCAAAAGCCAAAAATAAAGAGCTCCCATGTGCTCCCTTTTAGCTATATATCGTTTGCGGATTTAAATTCTGAATCTGATTCTGGGATTGCTTAGTATATGCGACGGGAAAATAATATTTTTGTCTACGCCAATGCATTTTTTTATTGACAAAGTCTATTTATCAACTATTCGGCAACTTTTCTCTAATGAAGCATTTCCAACAAAATCAAGTTGATTGCTTTGATTTGCAATTGAATTTGTTTCGCAAATAAGATTTTTTTTCCAAACACATTTCAATTGAATTTACATATACAAATTCCTTTGAATTTCATTTCAGATCTACAAAAGTGATGTACATAATTGTTGGCAAGATTAGAATTTCTTCTTACCCTTCAACCATGTTGGAAAATTCTCAACTGAGGAATTCAAAGTGACTATAAATTTGATAATTACGGACGATTATAATAAAAGGGATAAGAATGATGGATGAAATTGAGGGGAAAAAAGAAATTTATCACCAACTAACTTAACCTGGCTTATTTCAGTGAGACCAACGCCATTGTTTTCACACTCTGCAACCATAAATTTTGTCTACATGTTTGAACTCACATGCATTCCCTTTCATTATGAATCTTGATGAGAAAAGTTACAAAACAAAGTCTGAGAGTGTCAATTTAGCTTTCTCGCCCTATCTGAAAAAGCTTTAAAGGTTTTAAGGAAGCGGTCCAAATTTAGCCGACCTGACTACAAATACGCCCACTTGGTTTCAATAAATTTTCTAATGAAGATGAGAGCGTGTACATAGTTTAAGAATGCTGAAAAATATCTCATGTTGTACCTTTAGTCTCATGGATGGATAGACAGTGACATAATAAGTTTCCTATCATACACTGCATCTTAATGGGGATTCATTTTATATAAGAAATCTCCCAACCGTGGATGAAGTTAATTGTATTTGTATCATTATTTTTAACCCAATATCCAAAACATGTTTGCAAATTGTGGCAGCTACACATGACTATGAGTCAACCATTATGTACATATGCATATACATTCATTTGTTCTTTGTGAAGAAAGTTCTCAATATTTGCATTTGGCCAGAAATTGGATTTGGTTTGCTGAAGATGATTCGAGGTGATTGGGCTGTGAAATATTTCTTTCTCGGAGACTTACCGTGAAAGTGTAAAATCCATCCGGAACGGGCTGGCCTCCGAATTTAATACTGAGTGTATATTCCCCCGCATCCTTTACGGTGTAATAGATGGAAAATGTGCCATCGTGATTGTCGTCTACTTCGATATCCACGTCGCTGTACAAAATCAACACAAAATCACGTTTTAAATATTTTACTGTATATGCAAGCTAATGGTCTTCTGAAGGTTGGGGTTAATAAATATTTCCAAAGACAAGTTTATCTCTCGGGATATTTATCATGAGCATCTAAATCTTACATATATATATATATGTATTCGCACCATTGGATACAATTTACCAAGAAGAATTATTTTTAAACTGGGATCCAAAACGAGCTCAAATGTCTTTTGCAATAAAAGCCCTCATCAACCAAGTCATAAAAACAAATCCGGAAAACGTGAAAACTCGAGACTTAAATACGATTAAAAGTTTAACTGCCTTTGAAATATTTGTCGCATCTTTATGCAATTTATGCAAAATTATACATCAAACAAACATAAGAGAAGCATTGAACTTTTGGAACGCTGTTTAATACGTATTTGCATTTTTTATCTTTAGAAAACGGTAAATTTGTGCCTACCTTCCAGACGTTGACCTAATACGACAGGTAACAGCCCCACATCCAGCATTTTTGGCATTTACTGTTATGCAATATTCTTCTCCAATCGCTAGTGCTTTTTGGCAACCTTCTGTAATTTTGCATTCGTCAGCCTAAAAATATGCAAAACAAAATTATTCCATTTACTTGGCTAATATGGTAAACATTAATACTCACATGACCAGTGGCATACGATTGAACACTAAATGGTGACTGAGGTACTTCTTTTCCTCCATACTTGACATGAACTTTATATCTCCCACAATCATCCGGTGTGTACATGACTTTAAACGTTCCATCCCCATTGTTGTCAGTGACCTTTACTTTTCTTGGAAAACTGTCAGGTCCCACGACTTGAACTTCCAAGTCACCGAAGCCAGCTTCGGTCGTGTCCACCGTAAAGTCTACGGGTATAGAGGCAGGAATTCCATTGGTTGCCACTCCTTTCCCATGAACCTTGACCTTTCCAGGCTCAACTGTGGGATTCACTTTCATATGAATGGGGCTAAAATTAAAAAAAATATAGAATGATTATCAAAATGCATTAATTAAAGATAATTATGGAGCAAGATTTTTTTACGTGTTTGGGATGTCTTTGCCATTCCATTTGACAGTTGCTACAATGGGGGTCCCTTCTTTTGGGGGTTTGTAAGTGACATCGTAAGTTCCATCTTCATTGTCTCTAATTTCTGGCTTCTCTTTGCATCCTTGGAAGAAAACAAATTTATGAATCAAAAAGAGAAAATTTGCTCATATGTAAAACATGCATTCTAAAAATGTCTGAAATCTTGCCAAATACTTTACTACTATACAGCTTATTGAATTAATTTGTTCAATCGTCAATTCATTTTTTGCATGATTTATACTTACCAGCTATGTCAACGGAGAGAGGAGCATGACCTGCTTTGGTTGCATCAATTTTGAAAGTTTGTGGTATCCCTTCGCGAACATTTTTGGGGTCTAGACCAGGTCCATAAGCTCTGACTGAAGTTGTGTCTACTGTATAGTCAACGGGTACTTTAAATGGGGAACCTGAGAACCGAAATGTCCATTAAACAACGACGATGAAAGATGAAATAATGATTGTTTTCCTTTGTGTTTACCAGGAATATCTTTGTCAGCAAACTTAATACTAATGTCGTAGTCTCCTGGTTCAGTTGGAACGTATTCGACGGTACAACTCCCATCTCTGTTGTCCTTACACGTCATTTTAGCTTCGGATGGACCTTCTATTGCTAGACCAAGCCCCCCAGTCCCAGCCCCTTTTGTCTCAATGGTAAAAGTGTTTGGCTTGTCCACAATTCCGCTTTCGAGGCCAGGTCCAAATGCCTTCACTTTGTTGGGATCACAACCACGTCTCACATTGACAGCAAATGGACTTCCAGGGATTGGAACGCCATCGTATAAAATGTCAATTAAATGAGTCCCTTCTTCGAATGGGGTGTAACTAATCCGATAAGTCCCATCTGCCAGAGGTGTAATATAGTTGTCTGTTTTGGCTCCCGACGGATTTGTTATTGAACATGTCACTTTCCCTTTGGGACCAGTTGTGGGCAAAGTTCTTGTGTCCACTTTGAAGTCAGTGGGAGAATCAGCAAAAACTCCTGAAAAAAAAGGAATTAATTTTTATTATTATTGTTGTTGTTATTACATTTCGAAACAAAAAATACATATATAAGTAGTTAACACAAAAATCAGTTAGAAAGAACTAATAATAATAATAATCATTTTATTTAATGTATGCAATGATTATGTACTACGGGATTAAATATGCATTATAATAATTAATTTAAAAATGTATGAAAACGGGTTAAGTATTTTGTGAGTTTGTTGTTATTCCATTGCAATGCACATCTATGATGATGATGACAAGTACCATGTGGCATGATCCCATTTCCGTGTACTTTGATATGTTTTAAGTCAGCTTCTGGAGAAATGTATGCTTGGAATGGTGATCCAATGATATGCTCATCATTAAACGTGATGTTGATGGAATATTCGCCCATTTCCGTGGGCAGATAAGCCACGGAACAAGTTCCATCTCCATTATCTTGGCAATTGATGGCAGCTTCACAAGGACCTTCTACAGTGACTCCCAACCCTCCTTGACCTGCCCCTCGAGTGTCAATCATAAATTCTGCTGGGTGATTGACCATTCCGCGCTCAAGTCCTGGACCATGAGCCAATACACGTCCAGCTCCAACAGATTCCTCATCAGGAGTGCACATTAATCTGTACGGGGATCCCCTATTGAGTGGCTCTCCCCCAAAGGAAATGCTGAGAAGATATTCACCCAACTGAGTAGGGGTAAAGTTAACAAGGAATCCATCCGCACTTGGAATGACGTGTGCTTGAACTTTAGTACCCGATGGGGTCGTGATAGACACTGAAATGTCTGCTTTCCCTGCCCCTTGTGTTATCACTTTAAATTGCTGGAGAGAGTTGACTGGGGCAACTATTATATATAGGCAGGTTCACAATTTATGTATTGTAATAAAATGCACGTTATACATATGCAAATAATGCCTAGATTGCTTTCAACTATATATAGCAGCAGAACCTTGTGCTTTAAAGAATCAAAGGAGATTGTAACTTACTGGGCTCTAGTCCTTCTACTTTAACTTTGGAAACGTCAACATGAGGAAGAACAGGAACACGGATCGGGCTCTGAGGCACTTCTTGTCCAGCATATTGCACAACAACCTTCAAATGATGAACAATGATTTGTAGAGAACAGACAAATTAATTTAATTGTCTAAGCGTATATACCTTATAATTTCCTGGAGTTGGAGGAGAATAGTCCACTGAGTATGAGCCATCTCCATTATCTGACAACTCATAAGGTACTACTTGGTGTCCAGATTCATCTGAAATCGTCACCTGCAGATCCCCGGGTCCAGCATCTCGAGCATCGATATTGAAATGTGTGGGTTTACGAGACTTGACCCCTTTTTCCACTCCAGGCCCAAAAACTTGGACTTTAGAGGGATTTGTTGGTTGAGAGACATAGACGCGATAAGGAGTGTTTTTCACGGGTACTCCACCATAATTAATCTGCAACAAATGACATTATGTATATGATATAATACCATTGGTATTGATAGATAAACATTGATTGAATATTGTCAGTCATACTTGAACCGTGTGTTTGGCACCTCTCTTTGGCACATAACTGCATGAATGTGTCCCATCACTATTTTCTACCACTTTCACCTCGACAGGATTATACCCAGCGTCCATTACCTGCACGTTTAAAGAGATTTTAGATAAACAAATTAAGAGGTTGACAAATGAACAGTATTTTTTTAAATGTTGAAACCATACGTTAACTTCAAGAGGAGCCGAACCAGCTCGTCTCGTATCTACAGTAAACTCTGCAGGTTTGTTGGTAACAACTCCAGTTGGCTCGAGTCCAGGTCCATGGCACTCCACCTGAAACGACACTTTTTTGGTTACAAAGCAAAGCAAAGGGCGTCCTTTAGGAATATTAAAATCTGAGAGTGCATGCTTACCAATTCAGGATAGAAATCCCCCTTTGGCAAAATCTGAGCAATGTAAGGGGAACCTAGAAAGAGAAAGCTTTTTCTAAGACTCAATCCTTTGAGAGGAGATTATATATATTTGTATATCTACCAGGAATGTCTTCGTCGTCGCAAAGAATATGAACTGCATATTCTCCAGGGACTGTGGGGAGATAGCGAACATCCGCTGACCCATCACCTAATAAAAACAATAATCAGAATTCTCTTTCCATTGTTCCCCAAAGCTGCAATGGACTACCATTATCGTTGCAATCGATTTTGGCTTGAGACGGACCCTCTATACTAAAACCTAACAGAACAAACAATAAGTTGTCTTTTCCTTTGCAGAATCTTTGTTTCTTCTGTTTACCCAAAGCACCGGTTTCCCCATTAGTTTCTACAGTGAATAATGAATGATAGCCCGCAACTCCGCCATAAAGACCTGGACCATAGGCCTTTATAGCCGTCTCTTTATAGGGACCAACGCTCACTTCAAAGGGAGATCGACTAATTTCCTGGCCCCCATAGGTGATCATTATCACATAGCGACCTTCTTTCTTGGGGTGATATACGACCTCGTAAATTGAGCCCGAGGCCTTGTGTATGTTCACCGGTTCATTTAGTCCCCCTGATCAAAGTTTGTTTGGACAAATTAACACAAAAAAGTTCCCATGCTGCCAAACACTATACCTGGACCAATGATCCGCACATCAACTTTCCCCTCTCCAGCACCTTCTGTGTAAATTTTGAAATCTGCGGCGTCTTTTACACGAATACCTTTTGGCTGAAGTCCGCGACCTGAGGCTCGAACTTTTTTGGCATCACAAACAGGGGCAACGGATACACCATAAGGACTTTTGGGTATTGGGTTTCCAGCAAAGAAAACATTTACGGAATGTACACCAACTGAACTAGCTGCATACTCGCACCTCCACAAGTCTTGACTAATTTGGCGAAGTTTAACAGGCACAGTATTTTTTTGGCCACTGGGATCCAAAATCACAACCTCGGGTACTCCTTTCCCAGCATCTATGAATTTACATGTATTTATTAATCTAATTATGCCCTTTGTGTTTAAAAAAATCACCCATATATATGTATCATTATGTATTGTATTTAAACAAAAAAGTATCACCTTTTGTGAAAATATCGAAATAAGTTGGTCTTCCAATGACCACTCCTTCGGGTTCCAATCCTGGACCGGAAGCAGTGACTTTGGAAGCATCTCCTGCGTGTCCTTCCACCAACACATTATAAGGACTCTTTGGAATCTGCTTCCCTGCAAATGCCACAGACACAATGTGACGTCCTTCTTCTTTTGGAGTGTATGAAACACTGGATGTGAGATTCCTATCATTATTAAACCTTATGTCCACCTACATACAGTAGTAATTAGAGCATGAATTTAGTGATAAGAAAGTTGTGTAACATGACTTTTCTCGTAATCATAAATTAACTGACCGGTAATTTGTCTCCCCTTGGACCTTCTACAATCACAGTGACATCACCTTTCCCTGCGGAGAAAGTTTCCACAGTGAAATTGGCAGGTGCTCCTACAACTGGCCCCGTTGGCTCAATTCCAGGCCCATAAGCTCTTACTCTGTACACAAACACAAATAAAATCAGAAGGAAATCTCAATAAAGGATTCCCAATAGAACCAAACTTGGTGAAAACAACTCAAAAACACTATAAATTATATATTTAATTTACAATTTCTCTACGAATCCTAGTCTACGGATATAATTAGTTTAATAATAATCAATCTCACAAACACAAAAGCCATTTGAAATGATTATGGTGAAAACTCAACGAAATATAAAACTCGCTTTCTCAGAGATAAAATTACCTTGGAGGTGCAATGCTAATGAGATCAACAGAGAATTCGGATTCAGCATGAAAATAGAGCAGAAAAATATATATATGTATGTATAAATAGTGCCGACAGACGGATAAAAAACGTCTTATTGTAAAATCCTAATTATTTTTCTAGAATAGAAATTTGGCATTACCTATTGGGATTAGTTCGTTGTCTAATAGGAGCCCCAGCCATCAGTTTGGCACTTGGATATTGGGACAAGTACGTCATCATGGACTGCTCGTCAATATTAGGGTTGATCAGCTCTTCAGGTCTAATTAGCTGTTGATTTGAGAGATTGAAAAGTAAATCAAGCCTCTTGCATATTCATCTCCAATTAGCTGATGATTTTTTTTTCTACCTGACGAACGTTGAGCCAGTCATCTGCAAGTCCCATGGCTTCGGACGCATTTTGAAGGGCGTCCTTTGGGCTCCAATCCGGCCAATCCGGACATAAACCTTTGGAATTGACAGCAAATATTAAATAAATAGAAAGCAGCTCAAAGGATTTTCATTGAAAGGGAATTTATGGAAATCACGTCAATGGAGATTTGAGAAGCAGAATAAAAGATTTTCGCACAAAGGATATGGGAGAGAGCAAGTATGAATATGAATAAAACTCACAGCTCTCTCTTTATATATGAGAATTTAAGTTTGTGATGGATAAAATGCGATAAAATTTTATGACTACTACAAGAAAGGAATGGATTTGATGCGATATTTACTATTTGAACTATAAAAGATTCCCTTGAAACTTTGCGACACTCGTAAAATGTTGGACAAAAACAATTACCTGGAGCAACAGCATCGACCAAAGCCCCCACCGCACGCCCGTCATTCCAATCCGACGTGAAATTATTGATGGGTAAGTCTGGGATCTTACTTTGTACCCAGTGAAGCAGCCTGCAAATTTCGACATGTAAAAATGTTACACTATGTTAGTCTTTGAAAGCTTTTTCATAAATAATCTGTGTCACAACACAAAAAGACATGCACAAAAAAACTATAAATTTGACCCTCTTACTTTTTCCGATGACTACACTTCCGATAATTATAATGTAAGCAATGGAATTGAGAAAGAAAGGAATTTACAATTTTTTTATATCCGAATTTAAAACATATATATATATTTATGAACATATATAACAGATATATGGAGAGCTTCAACTTGGCAACAAAAGGAGCAAAATTTAAGGGATCCAATAAAGATCACTTAAATCACAATGTTCACAACTTTGGTGGTACATTTTTTACCCCGAAACAATCCTAAATGGCATTTTTTCACGCCTTTAGCTACCAAAGTAGAGGATCAAAGAAACACTCTAACTCAAGTTGAAGTAAGAGACTACTGACCAAAGTGGGAAATGGTTTGGTCTTTTCCAAGTATGTAAGTAAATCTTTTTAGGACTCAAATGTTACCTTTGTTTTGGCGTGGGGCCTTTGTCTCCTGTTTGTTGGGGGTAATCTTCTTCCCCCTCCCAAACCGGCATGGAAATGGAATAGTGCAGAATTAGCGTCCATATTAAACCAAGAATCAGTTTCAATTTGCAGTCCACAATGTCAGAAGAGTCTGAAATTAAATGAAATCATTCACTTTACATAATCATCCTTCATTCTAAGAGTCGCTTAGAGTGAGATTATAAGGACTTGCTCCACTTTGTACATCTCATCAGAGATTTATACAAGATGACTTGAGGTAACAAATGAGACTTTGTGCTCGATTGTGGCCAGTTTTATGGTGGCTTGTGCATACATTTTTAATGCAGCTTTGCAATGAGTCAATCTTTGTGGGAGAAAATAAATTCCGGAGACCAATCATCTTTTATCTATTTCAACTTTAATCTCGTAATAATGTCCCCTTTGAGTGGCCCTAAGAGCTTTTCCAACAATAAAACCTAATCCACTTCCCTACTTCAACCGACTCATTTATTCATCCGTCTGTAAGAGTACTTTAAAATTATATAACGCTTTTCTACAACAGCTTTGATTTTGTGGCCGCAACGCAACGCAGATATAAAGTATTCATGTGCTCAAGTAAATTGCATGTAACGTTCCTCATGCAAGAAGTAAAAATAATATAAAGAAGGACAGTGTTAAAGATGAAATTTCATGCTTGATACTTTATGGGCTTTTAAATCAAGCAAATATTATGTCCGATTGTCAATGTCTTGCGTTTGACATTTACAGCCTAAGGATGACAAGAAGGAGGAGCAGAACTAAAGAGTTGTATTTTTTTCATTGTTGGTCAATTCCATGCCATCTTCATAGTTGATACTTAATATTTCACATTATTGGCATGGGGCATCATTTATTGCATTGTTCCTGTTACCCAGCCAGCCGCATGTGGTACGGAATACCAACAATGGTCTTATTCATTGTATTCACAAATTATTAACAAAGCAAAAGATGACACACA
Source organism: Proisotoma minuta (assembly GCA_034698145.1). Classification (NCBI taxonomy): domain Eukaryota; kingdom Metazoa; phylum Arthropoda; class Collembola; order Entomobryomorpha; family Isotomidae; genus Proisotoma; species Proisotoma minuta. The sequence continues at coordinate 17,935 of JAQIXN010000166.1, forward strand.
CGACCGTGCCGTAGCTTATAAATTATACAACCAGCCATTTCCATCAACCTTTGTACAACAAGCTTTCGTTGTATCCTCCTTTTTATTAATCTTTTTTTAATTCATTGAGGTTGAAATATGCCATGAAAATGTTTTATCGAGAAAAAAAAACTTTGATGTAAAATATAATCTGCAGAAAGTCTAAGAAGAAGAACAAGAAGAAGAAGAAAGTGGAATTCCTGCTATTTATTATACTTATTGATTGCATGCATCATGATAGAGACCACTATCAATTTTGGTAGTTGGAGCCTTGTTATTACACATTACTTTTCTTCTTATTATCAACTTTTACAAAGGATACAACCATGCAATGTACAAAGAGTAAACGTTAAACTAGCTGCATTGCGTAATAGGGCAGAATGTCTGTGAGATACACGACAAATTTCTTTATGACCAGGTAGCTTATTTAAATGGATGCAATATTTTGAAAACAATAATATTCCACTCAGTAGTACAATTTCATTACCACAAAAAATATTTTAACTGGAAACGGAAGAATTTGCGGTTTGTTGAAGCAAACGAACCATATCGAGTGAGAATTCTGGCTCAGAATCTCCAACTAAAATGCCCCATAGGCAATATTTCACTCTCTTTTTACAACTTTGGGAAAAAAATTCTGTTTGTGGTAGATATGCATCTATTTGTTTAAAAACTTACGGCTCCATTATTTTTATTAATAAGATAAATCAACCGCAACTCGCCAAAATTTATTATGGCATTTCAAAATTCTCTTACAAATTTTACAACACCTAAATACATGCAAAATGTAAACCATTGATATAGTCAAAATTTGCTGCTAACGTGAGTCGTTTATCACCGGAATCTGAGTTGGCTCCACTTTATAAAATTCTCCAGCCCTCGTCCTAACCAAATATCCGGTGTGCAAATGGATCCAATTTATCTAAAATTGGCTCCATAGGTTAAGCCTGATTTCGCCAAACATTAGATTTGCAATTTACATACATACTACATTTAGCATGCTTTCATTAGGTTACTTCAAGTCAAGTTGAATAAGTAAAAGTAATTTGACACGTCCTTCCAAGTAATAAACACCCAATGCATGCAAAACTTTGAGCTATCTTTTGATGTATGAATCTGTAATCATTTGGCCTTGGGATAACTGCATAAAAATGTCAAATCAACAAATAGCTCAATTTGAATCTTTGTAGGAATGTTAAAATTCCTTGTGCAAAATTTCTCTCATTTTAAAACTTCACGTATAACTCTGATTTAGCGTATGTAATTCACGGTTACAAACTGTTAAATTAACACGTTGTGCACATGAGCGTTCTTAATTCATATCCAATTTCAGTAAAAGTTGTGACATTGATTGAGGACCGAAGCCCAGAAATGCTATGAAAACTAAAACTTTTGCCCTCTGATACTGAAATGGAAAAAACTTGTTCTGAAATTCATTTTGCGTGTTTTTATTTGTTGGCTTTTAGTTTATTGTTAACAAGATTATTAGCAAGTCAAAGGTGGTTGGTTGGTCGTGGTTAAACCGAGAAAAAAATGAGATGAACAAATATCAAATTTCATCTCATTGACTTTTAGGCTACAACAATTTAATTTGTTGACTGCGGTTTTTAAATTTACTGCTTGTAAAGTAGCAGTTTATCAAGTAAAACAAGAGTTGAAATTGCCTGTCATTCTTATGTCTGGAATTTTTAATTAATTTACAAACAGCTAGAGTGACCCTTCCTTTTTTCAAATGGATGATCTCAGTCTACTGAAAAATGTTACTAACTGTATGACTTCTTTGGCATTGTGTTTCTGGTAGCATTATTATGCAGTATGATCTCACTTTTCAGTTCCAATTAATCTCTTGCATCACTTAAAGTATATGAAGATGAATAATAATTCCATGTCACCAAAATATGAGAAAATAAATAACATTTAAATGACAAATTGCTATATAATAGCGGATGAGTTGACTCATTAGTCCAAGAAGTTCAAATACTGATACTATCGCATTTGACTCTTATGACTTTATGATTTGAGTGCTCTGTTTCGTTACACATGTTTAAAGAGTCCCATCCAATGTTTGGTTTGGCATTAAAAAAGTTTGCTCAAAAAACCTCACTCAAACAATAAACAGTACCACGCCCTAAATTTACTTGCTGCCAAATTCTTATTTAAGGTAAAAATCAAGCATTTTTGAAAGAGACTCAACCAATCAAGGTATGAGTAATAACATGACATTTTGCCAAACTTTTCCAACAAAACAACTTAACTGGCATCATTATATGAGACAAAGTTGTTCATATATCACTGCAATCCATGCATAAACTTGCAACACCACAGTTCATTAGTAAGGAATGCTTGTAACTTCAAACTTATTCCATTTATTTTACATCTTCCTCAACTTTGGTCAAAGAACTTGTACAACGCATACGAGTCACCTTTTTAACCCGTATTAATTCCACTGTAAGAAAGTTGTAATAATACAAAGAAAAGTTGAGCAACTATAAAGTGTCAGTCATCTCTCATTACCATGAACAAGAAGAACTCCAGCATTAAAGAAATTTAATGTAGGCACAACAAAAGTTTAGCAATTATCATTTTACATTATATCATCCTCTGCTCCGCATTTTTATTTTGTGTTATGGCACCTCTCTGCTAAATGTGTGAAATAAGATGGGAGATTATAATAAGAAATAAATTTATGTGACTGGACTACATAGTTGAAAAGTCTTTCATATTTATATTGTTGCATTCCTTTGCATGATGTCATTCGCCAATTAAAGCATGTAAGGGAATCCAGCCCAGCCGGTATTCAAGTTCAACTCACTTCATTGTGCAACTTTGGAAATAATGCAGATTGACAAAATGGAAATGGACTCTGAGGGAAGATAGCGATATAACATGACATAATTTAATGTTAATGGGCTGAGAACAAAATTTATACATGTGCAAAGCAATTATACATTGTTTTTAAAAAATGTAAAAACTGACTATATACAGTAGCTAAATTCTGTTGCTTTACATTATGTTCTACTCTATATATCCAGCTTTATTACTCTACTCTCTTGTACTTTTATATGTCTCTTCCAGTGAAGTTTTAAAAATAACATGTTCAAAGAAATGACGATCATCAACAGCTTTGACTGAAGAAAGGGATAATTAAAGTGTATTTTGAGCTACAGTAATGAAAGCTGCATTAGCTAGAGAAAAGATGTTGACAGCTTGGAAAATTTTGTGTCATTTACAGGGGAATGAAAAATGGGAGAATATAAATCCCCGATGTCAACAAATGGAGTTGGTCTCACGGGATTGGCAACCGATTCCAGGATTAGAGAGACCTTAATCCCATCAAAGAGTAAATTACACTGCACATCACTAACCACTGAACCAAACCACGCTCACTTTTATATATATTTTGCTACTCAAAAAGTTGAGAACCGTCCGTCGGCTTCTTTTTCATACAAAGCTCAGCCAGCGCGTGGTTGCAGGTAAAAAAAAAAATATTTGACAGTTGTGATCTGCAGAAGAACTTTCTTGGTGGTTACACTTACCAATATTGACAATGCGGATCCCTTCTGCTTTCTCCAGGAACTCAAGTGCCACTGACACGTTCTCCAACTTTTGTGACCTGAAGTTTGGTCTTTTGTTGTGTTTGGGGAGCTGTTTGCCGGAAAGAACTTCGATGAGAGCAATCAGCCTGAGTCCATCGGACAAATCTGTTTCCAGATTCCCCACATTTTTTAACACAGTTTTAAGATGTTCGTTGGCCCACCGGGTGAAGGTATTTTGCTGGATCTTTTTCCACTGGGCATCTTCAGCCAGATCACGCTCAGCGTCCACCATTTCTTCGTCGTCAGGTGGGAACTGGTCGGTGGCCAAGACATTGTGGTTGTCTGGGCCACCCCGTGCCACCTCGTCAACATTCATCTCCCCCAACTCACCTGTAACCAGCAATCAGAATAAGCATTAGTCTACAATACGTACAATGCATTTCTCCATCAACTAACTCCTGCCTCATATATACAAAACCCAGTCTCCAGTTTTTTTTATCATCCGCCCATACCTGCACTCCATACATATGCTTGGGGTATTAATAAGTATCTTTTATCTTACGCTAGTTAAAGACTTAACCTTTCACAGAGTATGGATAAACAAACGAGAGTGGATGCTGAAATAAGTCATCACCCTGTTTCACTAACACTTTTACTTGCGTTGGCTATAAAAGGATAAATGAGCTTGCTATGCATGACCTAATCACCTCTCTCTCAAAATCAGCATGAAATGCTCAAGTGGAATCAAAACCATAAGCTAAACGGTTCTTTAACCAGGAGCATTATTTGTAGTGAGTAGTAAATGTGCGTTTATGATCATCACACTTGTGCAACATTCCTTCATAAATTATTCGCTGCACTCTTTTTCATTCAGTGGAATGCGTTTAAACATGCGTTGACATTTCCCCAGCCCAATTAAATTCAAAGAAATGAGGTTAATTTTCTCGTACCTCGAGCTATGATTTTTGTTAGCCTCTAGGAAACCAAGAGAGAGTTTTTGAATGCTTGATGTTTATGGAGAGTGCTGTTGCATAATCTGTTCCATTGTGTTTATGTCACCCTTGTGACAAGCTTACTTATACTTTCTGTAGCTAAGTTCGTTCCTCTGTTTGGCCTACATCTTCCAGCAAATACACAATCAAACGTTAGTAAAACAAACGTAAAAATAAATCTCATGGGGTCAGTTGAGACTGTTTTGTCATCATTTAACGTTTTGGTTTTTTTATCGTTGTACGAACAAGCAGACATGGAACTTGGAAATATGGATAGAATTATATGTTTAGTGTTTATTATAAAAATGAGTTGCATGCACATTTGTAAAATAAACTTTTTATTAAGTCACGCAGTCAAAACAATAAAAAAAATGAAACCTCAAAAGGAATTGAACTAGGGAATATCAATTGAACTTTAATTTAGTGGGGTCAAGATTTTGCATAATTAAATAATGAAATAATTTGTGGCTTTGGCTTTGTGTGAAGTCCAAAATAATTGCAGACGAGTTTATTTAAATTACTAGTCCGGAAAGGTGGAAAGTAATTATTGGCTGGAAAAATAAATTAAATCTGGAAGTGACGCATTATTTGTATTGCTGCATAATGTTCCGTACTCAGTCATCCTTAAAATTACCAACAATTCATTTCATGCATTCAGACCCATGCCCAAATGTTCCATATCCATTGATTCTTTTTAGCAAAACACATACAACTTGGATCTCTCTAACAGAAATTTTGCACTTGCAAAACAAAATAATGAAGCAATAAATGTATATCAAAAGATGTGACATTTATTCAATTATTTATCTCTCATTAAAGACAGGGGAAAGAGGATAAACATGTATATTTTATTATATTATATGCCCATCGCAAATACTCTTAACTTAAAATCAACGCTAATTGAAGCCCACTTTGCTTTGGTTTGTTTACCGTTCTTCTAATGTAAAGTAACACTTGTTTACTTGCCCAGAATTATTTACTAAGCCACCGACATCAGAGAAAATTCTTTACACGCTGGTAAATAACGGCTTATTTTACATCCACTTTCTTTCTCAACCATGCAACTTATCAACTGCGGCGTGATATTATTATTGAATAAGATATATTACCACCAAAGTTTCCATGAACTAACTTTTCCTCGTAATTGAATCTTTTGGAAACTCACGAAGCTCAAACTTTTCTTTAGATATATGAAATGATGAAATGGTTCGCGACTTGTCAAAAATCGTATTCAGCAGTGGAATACTAATTTTTGATAAGACAAGAATAAGTGCAAATATTAATAGGAATTTGCTCTTGTTTTGAATATTAAAGAAAGGGAGCAAAGTTTTGTGGAGTGGATGTGACACATCTGGTTCTACTTTTGACGTGTGTCTACTTGGATACTTTCTCTACACGGAATTTTAAAGACCCTTTCTCTCAGTAGGAAACAATGAGGGAATCCGTATATCACAGGCTCCCTTCCGGTTCACACAATTTTCACAACGTTAAACATTTTACACAATGCATGTACAACTTTTTTCTCCACTTCCTTTTCCTGTAACAACAACACAAACTGATTTTACACATGATGGGAATTAATTTATGTGTCCCTTTGAATATTTTTTCCAAACTATCCTTCTTTAGCAAAGTGGAGATACCAACATGAATTAAATTTTGACAAATTTAATTCCTCATTTTTTTATATGTGCAAAGAATGACATGTGTATCCTTGCCTTAATTGCTACTGTTGTAATTAAAGGAAAATAATATTATTCATTCATATATATTTACAAGTTGTTAGCAGAAGAGCCCATTAAAACTTTAATAACACAAGTTCTTTACTTTTCTTTATTTAATAATTTGAGCTATTTAGGGAATAAAATTGGCCCACGACCATTCGCCTGCAACTTCCGCTTAATGCATATAGTTGATATATGTAACAAACAATTAGCAGCCTCCTCGTACAAGGCACAATTTGTAATATCCTTGGGGAAATTGTTGAAAGGAATGCTTTCAAGGGAGTGGGTAAATAATCTCTACTTTGCATCCAAGAAGTTGGAGAAAGTACAACATAATTTTGTAATCATCCAAAGGGCGGGGCAGTCTGCAAATGGAGAAAGCTCGACTCAATTCTAAACTTTTCCCACTTGAGCAAATAATGGGATGTAGGCAAATGATTAGAATTTTCAAAACTTTGCAAACTGCTGAGTGAAAATAATGCAGAGCTGAGGGCGTTTAACAAATGTGTTGAAAATTGTGGGAGGGTGAGAAAACAATGAGGCTACAAATAGCTTTGCGTGCATCCCAAGAATTATTCGCCCACGCCAATCCAATTAGAACAAATGAATTGGAAACAAAAATGCCATTTAAATAAAATCTACCTTATTATGTTCTTTCCCTTTGTTCTCTGAACTGAGCAACTTTTTCAAGTATTTTAACCCCATTTAAAAGTGCGTTCTCTTTGAATTATCTAATTAACCAAGATCTTATGGGTTCAAGTTGAAAGCTTCATTTTACTTGTGGTTGATGTGGAACTTTCTACTTGTCATCAACTTTGTGGTCGAATATCTCTATAGAATTTGAATAAAAACCAAACTTTCCACTTTCCGGCCACGATTTAAGTTTCTTCTCTCAAAGAAGTTGGAAATATTTTATAATGAGCAAGCTCAATGAGGAAATGAAAAATATGAATTAAAAGGAGCAAGCAGCTCTGAGTTTCCACTCCAGTAAATTAATGTATGGAAGTTTTGGAATTCAAAAAACGGAATTTTACTTTCCCGAGATCTTTCTTCGTGATCTAGTTTTCAGTGTTGCATGCAAAGTTTACAAACTACAAACTCTTTGACACTAAACTAAATTGCTACAAGGATACTTTATTTATTTGGAGAAATTTGTTTGCAAAAGACAATTCCAAAGACTAAAACAATTCCAACATCTTAATCTCAAGAGACAGACATGTTTTCTTGACAAAGCCAATAAGCACAACAAATTGTAGTTTCTCTACTCAAATAAAATTGTGATACAAACTTACTCTGGCTTATTTCATTAAGATGTAGTAAGATACCTTTGTATAAAAATAGGGAACACAATTGTGAAATCATTAACTCTTAAAAATGCAGGATGGTTATTAGATTTACACTTTCTATGAATCCCATACATTACATTACTTTCTTGATTTTGGGTAGAAGCTGAACAAGTCAAAGTCTTACAAATGAAAAAGGTCTCAAGGTTTATTGGCAATGGCAATAAATTTTAAACTCCTTTAAGAATAAGTAATAGACGGCGGAGATTGCTTTTTGGATTTATCCTTCTTAAGAACTACACAAGAAATGTGTTTCTGGGAAAGCACTAAGCTAAGCTGCTTCTGGAAAAAGTTTATCTTTGAAATTAGAACAATATTAAATTTGTATGGTCTCAAGTGGTGCAGCGAAATAAGTTTGTAACTTTACTTGCCCTTCTTTTGAATAAAACTTGTAGTTCATTCCGAATACTTATGTATATAATTTCCATCCATTTTAAACAGTTTATGGCAAAGTTACAGGTTAGCGAATAAATTGTGCCGGTAATTAAACCATAATGGCAATACTTGTTAAAATTGTTTTGGCGTTGTGTAGTTATCTTCCACTTGATCTGAACTGATTAGATGGGCAAGTATGGCAAGCGGCCAACCTTCATCTCTTCCTTTTTAATCATCTCCACTATCCATGGACAAATATGGAAGAATCAAACAAGAACTCTCATAAAAGGAAGGGATCTCTTCCAATTTATCCAATTGTGGCCTTTCCTTTGTCCTTTGCTTACGATTTCAAACCATAAAGCTCGCTTAGCTTGAGAAACATTTTTAATAATGACGTTGATTGCAGTTGACATGTATAGTAACAACAAAATAAAAATTATATAATAATAAATACAACAACAATCATATTGTTAATTGTTATGTAGCCTAATGAAATAACTGAAGGTTGTCAACCATGTCACCCTTCTCTTAAATTAGTGTCTCCTTTTCTGCTCATCTTCTAAACTTCTTAATTACAAAAGTCAAGTTTACATTAAAACTGATAGTTGGACAAAGCATTAATTAATCAAATGTTTTGGAAAAGTATGGCAAGCATTGTTTAGGAGAAAATAAACGTTGAAAGGTGAGTGAATTTTGTTTTACTCTCGTTTAGATTCCTGGAGTCTTATCTCTGGAGATGAATGCATAGGAAAGAAGAAAAGGACGCGAAATAAAGTGACAGACTTGACTCCTTTTGAGAACAACTGGCAGGGGAATTTCTCAATGAAATGGAGTGAAATGAAAGGAGTCGATTTCCTGAACAAAAACCAACCTTTTCTCTTCTTCGAATATGTATTTATAGACAGACCTCTTACGTATCATATATATACTGGATTACAACCATGGAGAAATTTTATGAAAATACAACAATGGTAAACATGATATCCTGTGTGTCATTGTTATTTATAAGTGGCGTAATATCAACTATCACGTATGCTTAAAGCTCAAAATCATATTATGCGGAATATTATGACAAAGGATTTGCTTAGCTCAGCTAGTTCCGTGGAGGAAATGTGAGGATACAGGTATAATTAATTGGCTATTTTTCATTGTTAACCCATTTTCCATTGAATACATACTTGACTTTACTTCTTCTTATACATGCCATCCATTTTTAATCATTTTTTGCTTTAAAAAGTTTAAGAGGCCGACCCCAGATCAAAGGAAGGAATTAATATTTAAACTGATAAAACTCAACTTTTAAATTTTTAATTAACATTTTTGCCCACTTGGGGATTTTTGAGGGAGATGTGCTCATTTCTCCATGTTGTCCAATTTGCATGCAACTTTCTCCATTCTCCCTAATTAGCCCTCTTCTCTTCCGTTCCATTAGATCCAGAAACTTTCTATTGAAAACGGGAGGAGTGGCCATGAACTCAGCAGATGCCCACAATTTCTCTATTTTATGTTTTCTTGATGATACAGAATGCCATAATACAGCAACATGCCATTATCCACATGTGGAAATAAATGTGATTTGTTTGCCCGTTATTCTGGGTTGCCGTACATATGATGGAGAATTTCCAACTAGATTGAAACGGAATGTCGGAGTGGATTGATTCCCTTAGCATTATATTGCCGGGGGGAAATGATGCGGTTGATGGCTTATCTCCTGCCATGAACTCGGAAATCAAATCTACCTCAAAAACATCTCTCTAATAAAAATACAATACGCACTCACTACTCACGAGATGATGCAATAAGCTCCAAAGAACTATGACCCCCATTGTTCAAGTCAATTTCATTGAAGAAGCGGAAATTCGAATTTAAACGATGCTTTAAAAGTCATCAAATTCCATACTCTTTTTGCGAAAAGGATGTCATCGTCATTGACACATCAGCCATGATCCCAAACTCTTTTAGGTAGGTAGACACGCCAAGATTAAAGATAAAAAAAACAAACAGGGTAAAAGACAAAAGGTCTTCATATTTTCCCAGGGGAAAGGAGCAATTTAGAAGGAAGGAAGTGATCCACAAAATAAAAGGAAAAATCAAGAGCAAATGAAAGCCAGTAAACTGGAAAAGTTCCATTTCATCCACCTTTCAACATGAGAAGGACTTCAAAACAGAGTTGGAATTCAAGCCAAAAGAATTCCACAGAGTTATTGAGCTGTAATGTGTGTGCTTGGGTCAGAAAATATCATATCGCAACAAGGTAAACCCAGAAAAGCTGGCAATTGAATCCAGTGTTATTGCAAGTCTATCACCACACCCAAGAAAAGGGAAACTCGGTCAGAGTACACAATAAAAATCTGTGAAGTCAATTGCTTGCACGGGACTCGCACAAAACTTCATGCAGTTTACTTAGATTAGAATCAAATCAACTCGCAACATAAAAATAAAGAGTTAAATATTCACTCCGTTGCTTACAGAGGGAAAATTGTGTCAAAGGGAAATCTAGAAATAGCTAGGAGACTTTTTTGTAGTATTATTGCAATTGCTTGCTTGCAATACAATGCGATTTTCTCCAGCGTGTATATTTATAATTTAACACGTACAAAAGATAGTCCGCAATAGAATAAATTGCAATGTTTTGTATAAACTACCTTGAGCTTTCTACCATCATCATGCATCAATTGTTGAATACATGTTTATAAAGCGGCAGAATGTTGAAAATACATGCAAAACCATTATCATGCACATGTGGAAACAATTTCCTTTGAAACGGTGAAAGCTGCTGTTTGCTCGTTTGAACTGTCTCACAAATTGCATTGAAACTTTGAGCCAAATACTTAAAAACTTGAAAACCTGTCTCAAGCAAAATATTCTCAATATGCTGCTTCCCTATAATCATTCGCCAACTGGATCCAATCTCCAAGAGGATGACGTTTAGTTGAGCACACAAAAATAAAGTCATTGAGGAAAAAATGCATACGCTATTTGTCATTTGTTTTAACTGCGTGATGATGACATAAAGAAAAACAAAGTGTCAGAAATTTTATGCATAATTAGATTTTAAGAGATTGGGGACATGATTTTGTGGTTTGTAACTCTGTGTGATTTTCTAGCAAGCCATTGCAATATGCGTATACTGTGGAAGTGGGGATAAAGATGAGTGGAAGCATTTGCACTGTCTCATCTGTAAAGCAAAGTGGTCTTTCTGCTGGCACACTTCGTCGGGATCATGAAAGTCAAGTCAAATTCAGAGTCGAAACATGAACGAGAAAAGAAAATATGGTGGCCGTAAAATCCAATGGAACAATAATAATCGCATAATTTTCATATTTACAACTCACTTCTTCCCCTTCCCAATCTCATTTCTCATACCAGGAGAAATTCTCTCATTTTCATTCATCTCTCACTCTCTCTCTCCACTAAATAAAATTTGGTAGCTTAAATTTGCTGCTGTTTTTTAGACTCTCACACAAGCTTTGGGTAAATGACAATTGTTTTAGCTGTAACTGAAATTTTTCCCAGTGATGATAACAATTTGGGGGAAATGTGTAAGAGGATTACAAGAGTGGTGGGATATTGGCAATCTTTTCCCAAATCTATTTGATGAGACATAATCAACATTGTACATCGCCATTCCGGAATTGCAGCGCATCAGCATTAAAGCCCTCGTCTTGCCCTCATTATCTTTAGCAATGAGGTCTGAAACAGGAAATTTTGGGATAGTTACAAATGAAGCTTATGCTCAAATGGGAGAAAGTCTCCTCTGTCCTGGTCATTAGTGTTGCTCGTGATCCTGACGAAAATCTTTAAAACAAACGCGTTTCCTGGCAGGTACTATTAGTGTATGTACATAGCTAACCTTTAAAACGAGGGTTCGATAAATACCTATATACTTTGCTTTGTCATACAGACTTTAAATGTTCAAATTTTGAAAATTTACTGAAAATTATTGGACTAAATGTTGGTAACTTTTAATGCAATAAGTATAATAAGGATTACACGTTGTTTCCATGAGTGGATTGCCAAATTAGATTTACTGAGCCTGACTTGCATGCATAATACAATAAAGTTAAAGCGTGTTTACCTAAAGTTGTCTTCAGTCGAGAGAGACGAGACTTATTGTGAGAGAAGAGTAATTTTCTTTAGCCATTTAAAAAAAAAATCTAATCCTTGATAATTATGGACAATTCAGAGCCATTTGTGTTTTGGGGGAATGAGTTGGATGTGAAATGATTTAGACAATGGACCCTCACAAAAACTTCATAAAACCAATATAAACTGGAAACCACATTTTGAGCTTTATCATCTGAATACAAATCTTTGATGTATTATATATTTCTAACAATTGTCTCAAGACTGGTAAGTAACTGTATATTTATGTTTTTGTATTTTGCCTAAGCTCCTGTCTACAATTTTCACCCTTGACATTATGTGCGGATGAAAGGACTCCGTTTCATTAAGTATCCAGCATTGAGTGAGGGAGTAAAATAATGTGATTAAATTTCCATAATTGAGGAGAAGAGTCTTAAATTTCAACTTACCCAACTTCCTCTCTTTCTCTACACGTACAATTTCCGTCCTTAAAACACACAATGAAAGAAGAACTTAGTTCAACAACCACTTGGCACAACTCAACTCAAAATCCATAAGTAGCATTTAATGTTAATTTGTGAGTCAACTCAAGCGATTTATATATAATATTTTGGTTGAAAAGACTGCAAAAGCAACACTCCTCTGCGACCAAATTCTGACTGATTCAAGAGTTGATTTGACTTTGAAGCTCTTTGACAAACGGGTATAAGTACAAATTTGGAGATCAGCAAAAGACAAGGTATGTCATTCATCCATTATTGACCATATACACGAAATTCGTAAGAAAATGAAAGGAATCACTCCTTATATGAAATGACATCAGACGTCTATCGACCAAAGTTAAACAAAGCGACATATTTTGCAATGGCTGACTTTGGAGTTTGGATTAGAGCGAGGAATAAAAATATCTCCTTTTATAGCCAACGTCACAAAAATGGCATTGCTACCATACATCATTATATATTTACTATCTCCCTGTTTTCCACACAAATTATGATCTTGTAATCAAATTATTCGACCTTTATCTTGATAATGTTTATGTCCATATAATAATAATCCGCTAATATTAAATACAATAAGAAATTTAAACTTGTGTACTTTATTTAATTAATAGCCATGCGGTTAATACATTAGAGTTTATTCAATTATAAATATACTGAAATTAATATTTGAACAAAATGCTATGTAAACTTTGTCTTTGAAATTCCCTTTTACTAGTACAGAACTTTAATATTTTGAGAAAATATGTAAAGTTGATAATTAAGTTTGAGCATTGGAGCAAATAAATGGTTGGAAATCGCATTGTAAAAATTTGATTAGTATGATGCCTGAATAATGCTGAGAACGAGTTTGGTTTGTTTGAAATCCAGATTTGCAGTAATTCTAAATTTTCATGCAATATTGTGTTTAGCTGGAGATTTAGCTGGTTGAGTGGAATTCTAGAGAAGATTTAATCAATCAGTCTCTTTGTCTTTCTCTTTGTCCAAATGACTTGGTCCTGTAAAGCTCAAGAGTGGATTTCACTTTGGATCTCTCATATCAAGATACGAATAATCTAAACTCTTTGTTTTCTCATTTCCATCAAAACTCCAAAACTCGCAAATAATGTTCTTAGATAAATGTCTGAGAACTGAGAAGGCATAAATATAGCATCCATAGGATAAAATCAATAACGTTGAAAGGAAAGAGCATCGATATCTAACCAAACTTGGAAATTTGAAAGCAAGGGAAATTTATCATGATACCGTTTTGACCGGTTTTGACTGACAGCAATATTTCGGCAAATCTGAAAACTGCATTAGAGGTAATTAATTGATGATGGAGGATAAAACAAAGATCATAGATACAGATTTGCAAGCTTATATTTATAAATCTACTTATAGTGTTCATTCTAGTCAAAAGATTAATTTCATTAAACGCTTCACTTTGAAATTTTGAAATATTTGTTATATTACGGGCTCTTGACGAATGTCAGGTGTCATGCTATCAAAATGGAATAACTTAAATAAATTGTTTTACGCGTACATGGCCCATCATCATCTGGATATGGATAAAATATGTGGTCGTTGAATTTCATATGATTTTATAATGAAAACAAGTCAGGTTCCTGAATTGTCAAACTGCTTTTATATTTAAGTGGCAGACGCACACATATAAACAAGCACACACGTGGGCAAGGAAAGTGAAAGCCTTTTTCCTCTTCCGTCTCAAAAATATATTATATTCCCTGATTCTCTGAGACAGAGCTTGACGGAAGCACTTCAATAAAAAATAGATGAGACGCTCATCCACGTATGTGAATAAATTTAAAGTATCATCGCAAACAAACAAGTCCCCCGTCGTCTGGAGATAAGAAGGGCTCTAAAAGTGAGGTGAAGTCTAGATTGCACAACAATCTACATTTTAACATGACAAGAAATTGCTTTCTCCATCCAACGCAGGAGCCATTACTAACACAGCAGTGAGCAATCTCGCCAAAAACGAAAGCTGACGGCATAGTAGGTATATACATAAATGTTTATATAGACAGGGACAATAAAACCAAAACACATTATCATGTTGATAACTGTCAAATTAGGTTACACTTGCTTGAGGGTTATCAATCAATCAATAAAATGTTTAATTTGTTATCCTTCTCTTTAAAAGAGAGAGTGTGAGAGAAAACTTGAAATTTCAACAGGACTGGCAGACACTTTATAATATGAGATACATGATAATAATGGCAGAGTAAATAGAGGATGGATTGTAAATAATCAAGTTAAACCAACCTTGGAGAAATCACAAATTCTTTTTCACTTTCATCTCAATTCCATTGTAGCGTAAATGGAATAAACTTTTGACTCACAATTCGAATAATGGAAACGGAACCACAAATTTTGCACCACGCAAACATTTTGCCAACTTCACTTTTACTGTTACATGCAAGTGCCACAGCTCTTTGTTGATTCCCGTCTAATCTTCTGCCTGCTCAACGTTAGAAAATGAATGTTGACTCCTTGTCGTGTCGTCGTCGTTGACGAATTTCCAACTCGATGACTACCGAAAACGGATTCAGTGCAAAGTCTTAAATGTTGAGTGTACTAAGAACTTTTAATCTTAACTCAAACTAAGAATAGAATTTTGGGCCGTTGGAAAACTTATGCAAAAAACAAGTCGATGTAAGTATACGATACCTCACAGCTTCCGTTTCCCCTTCCTTTTACCTTTCTCATTCATTCATTGTATCCACTCCTTTACTTCCTAAAATACACATCCAACTTCTCCTTACCTAACTCTACTACTTAATCTTTCTCACAAGTGGACGTGGATGGAAAAGTTACAAGAGTTGCTTTCTTCTTAATTATATAGTCACCAACTTATTGAAAAAATTATTTGATAGGATACCAACAAAGTTCTTAACACTTTATCCTAGCATTCAGACAAATCCAAAAGATTGAAGCTTCATCTTCAATCACTTGTTCAACAAAAAAATCAACCAAGTTGAATGATGCGATGGAATGAATGTGTTTATAATGAGAGGGGATAGTCTACTAACTAACGATAAGTCTAAGTTTATACTATAGTAAATTTAGGGTGTATCGCAGAAAAAAACAAAGGATTAACGTCAGGTTGTAATTCCTGACACATAGAAAAGAGAATAAACGTAATGAGCAAAAGGAGATTGGAAAGCATTAAACAAGATTGTGTACAGATATTTGCGGCTATTTTGCGTCAATACTTCTTTCTACGTGGAGGCTTTAAATAGAGAAAATTTATTCATTAAACAAATTAGACATTGAGTTGAAAACACAAATTAATCACGCTTTCTCAACAGAAATAAAATCCCAATTACTATAATGAGACAAGGAAAAATGAAAGATGAAACTGGAGCAAATTTCCATAACTAGATATTTTAGAAAGGGAATTTGGATTAATACTAATTACCCCAGATAAGAAAAATGATTTCTTCGTCTTGTTAATTTGGAGAAAATTGGGAGAGAGGAGAGCAGATGCATTTGATATCTTTTTGTTTAATTATCAACTTAATTGGGGCAATAAAAATGAGTAATTTATGAGACTCACTTGGAATTTGGTTTCCAGTTCCACACGTCGCTTCACTGAGATCCGATCTAATCTTTATTATGGACTAAAAGAAGATGAGAAAGAAGAAGAAAGAAGTTCGTTTCGTGTGTTTGGGATATGATACAACTTTTGGGTTGATGAAGTTGAATAGAGTTCCTACAACTTTTACACAATTCACTTTCTCTCAAAAGAGTTTGGTCACTCTACTTTACTTCCTCCCTTTCACTACGTAACACAGTTGGACATGGGCATTTTAAAATGGAATGAGGCAGTACTTAGAGTTGCAACTTAAGGAATGCTTGGAATTGTATCGGCAGTGACTTTGGAGAAAGCTCCAGCTATATAAATCTCTAATCGCTATTCCATCATCATATTGAGTGGCATTAAATCAAATCATTGCTACTGAGGTCCAGTCAGTCAAAGTAACTACATTACCCGAAGGATTTTTTCCACATACTCACAAATCTACTCCATCAACTGCCTTATGTGCTCAGAAAGGTAAGTCAGGATTATTTACATAAAAGCTTCTACTTCCTTAAGCCACTTTAATTTCGTTTTTCAATCCAAATTCTTGATTCGTTCCTTTCCCATTCAGCTCCAGTTGATTAATGGGCCGTTAATATTAATCCGCGTGCCCTGGTCGCAACCTGAAATTTATCTCTGTCAACTCCCACTCATATTTGAATTGAATTAATTTTGTGGCTTAGTAATAAAAGCCGAATTTATGTGGTGTGTGTATATTGCAAAAGTTGTTTGGAGCCGAAACTAACTTTCTCTTTAATAAATGAGCCTGCTGCACAAAATGTAAACTGACAACAGAGAGGACAAATACCAAAGCTGTAAAATACCAACTCATTCACTTTTGGAGAAAATAAAATAAAGGAGACAGGGACAAACCACAGTTGCTCCTATTTGTTTCACTTTCTCCAATGGATTGGGAACAACAAATAATGGCTATTGTTCTTTTCCCCTCTTGGGGACTGATTTAGACTTTTATGAAATCTGCAAAGTTGGCGTTCTTTATGTGTTCACTTGAGCGTGGAGTTGTGCGTGTGGTCTGGACCTCTCCTCCTGATCAACTGCCTCCAACTCTCACTTCCATGGGATTTATTTGAGGGAAAGAGTTGGTCGTGAGTCTGCTGCTTTCTCCTCCACGATGACACATTCACCAGTCGACCCACAAAATTTTCTCAAAATCCAGACTTTCTCCTCCTTACTTTTGGCTACACATACATATATGTACAAGATAAAATTCCTACCATGACCAGCAACCAAGTGCTCTCCTGTCCTACATACAAAAAAGTGGTTGCCCCAATAACGAATTCTCAAGGAGGAACGGGAAACATGGAAAAGGGAATTCATCTTCCTGGCATTTTAAATATGTTTTATTAAAGACTGGGCAGAAGGGGGAAATGCATACGTTTTAAGCAGCAAGCGATGGATGATTTATTTATTAATAACAGAAGGATTTTCAGTTTTATGCATGGAATGATTTGGTCAGGTTGAGTTTATTTATTTTTTAAAAATTATTAATCATCCGTTTATTCATTGGGTAAAATCTGTGCGGTTTTGCGAAATTGGTAATTTTGTACAATGTAAATATCTATTGCTTTAAGTCAGAAGAAAAGTTGGATGAGGTAGCATTAAATAAGAATTGTTGCATGTCAAATACTATTTAAGGCTTCAGTTCTGTAATAATATATTCTCTAAAGAAATGAGTAAAAACATGGGGAAAGGGTAGAAATGGGAAGGTGGAAAATATTGAGACAAACTTAGTAAATGAGCTACGTATATTTTTGTCACTAAGTGTGTAATCATAAGGCAATTGAATGAAAATTAAATAGAGATAAAGCTCGCCTCATTTTTCCATTCCTTTTCTAAATAGCCAGGAAATGAAATGGCCGGAACATTACCATAAAAGGCATAAACTCCGATTGCATAGATTATACAAGTCAATGTCTGGGCTAAAATACACTTTGAACCCCACACAACTAAAGCTAGCAGTATGAAATAATTACGTAAATTGGTACATTTTGTAAACACTTGTATGAGTAACTTTCCTTGACATGTGAATTATTATGGCTTTACGAATTTCAACAGACTCACGACATATCTCAAACTTTCCACATATACAAATATCTTGCACAAAAAGTCAACACAGATGAATCGTTTGATTTCAATGGGTGGGTGGAGGACTCCCACTCGAGTAAAAGGCCATCATTACAGCAAGAAGAAGAATCAGGAAACTGCAGCGATAAAATGTCTGGAAATCATCATACATAATTTCATGTTAATCAGTTGATAAAAGTTAAATTATAATGCATTAATGAAATGCGAAAACAAAATAAAATTCAATAATTTTTGCCTTAAAAATAAGCGACTTTTTTAATTACAAATTTGTGGATTTCTTAATATGTTCACAAAATAGGGGGAAACATCACTAAGCAAATACATTGAGATTATATATCTCGCATATATATAAATGTGACGTTAAAGCACATTATCTTGATAATTCGCTAGATTTCTTCAAATGTCTTAAATAAAATTAAAATAAAATTAGGACAAGTTCAGTTATATAATTTCAAGCTTTGT
This sequence comes from Proisotoma minuta, assembly GCA_034698145.1. Lineage (NCBI taxonomy): Eukaryota > Metazoa > Arthropoda > Collembola > Entomobryomorpha > Isotomidae > Proisotoma > Proisotoma minuta. The sequence continues at coordinate 36,660 of JAQIXN010000166.1, forward strand.
GGCACCACTGGTCTTATATAATAAAATAAGTGATTTTCACATTATTTTCAAGATGATGGATGAAAAACAATTAAAATTGCCAACATGAGAACGATTATTGGGATGACATAGCGTAAAGGGACCTAAAACAAAAATAAAATAAAAAATAAACCTTAACAAAAAATAAAGTAAAACATATATACTGAATGATCAGTATAAATATGATTGTGAACCACCAAAACATAAAGGATTGTCAGGAACTATTAGCAAATAAATATATATGATTCTTACCATTTTTGTCTGTTCAGATACTGACCCTTGGAGCGACTTCAAGTCTAAGCATTCCCGAGAAAGTTTTGCACATTCTGCAGAGCACTCACTGAATCGATGTTTGTACACAGCAAGCTCTTCCTCTGTCGCTAGAAGCTATATAAATAAATCAATTAAGTAGTCATCAAATATAAAAAGTTTGTCCAATAAAAAAACACATACTCTTTCCGTCACATCATCTGTATTTAACCCCGAGGAAAAACTGCTGTCGATTTTTTTGAAAGCACTAGTGTCAGAGTCTCCAGACTCACAGCTATGTAAGAAAAGGAATGTAGTCGTAATAATATTGTATCCTACTAATGAGTGGTAAACTAATCCATCATTTCATTATACGAGTCTTACGTGTTAATTTGGCAAGCTACTTTGGAATCCTTTTCTTCCATTTTCACTCTTTTGAGATCATTCAGTCTGATCGATAAGTTTGAAGAATTTTTGTCGTTAGTATATTTCAAGGCACGTATGTTATCTGAAATGTGGAAATCAACAATAAATGTTATTTTTTTCATAAAAAAATGATATGTTATATTACCTTCCAAAGTGGCAATTAACCTATCCTTGGCTTCAATTATCTCACACTGGTTTTTCACTTGGCTGTTGTATTCCTCGCCGGTATGTTCTGCAATGGAGAGCTTATCTTGAAGGGAAACCAGTTGGGATTTTAAATCGGAGCTTATTTCCGATAACTTTCCCATTTTTTCTTTGTGCCTCTTTAAAACAAAAAAAAATATTAAAATTTAACGAAAAGTTAATTAATTTAAATTTCAACTTACATCCAAATCCATGGCACACGAATTATAACTTTCTTGAAGCCTTTCGTATTGGCGATTAGCAACACCATTTTCATGCTGTAAGGTTTTGATAGTTTCACGCGATTCTTCCAACAATTCTATATTAAAACGGAAAATATATATTTTTTTTAATTACACTATAATCGATTAAAATGAAGAGCAAAACATTGGCTTCGCATGTTTGCATTTAATATATAAGCATCAAGTAAAAGATGGTTAAGCAAAATAAGCCAAAAACTTTACAAAATAGATCCATTGAATTCACAAGCTAATTTTATGTAACAATACACATACATTTAGAATTTATATTGAACTCGGGAAGAGATTTGCAGTTACATATATTTTGAATATTTCATATCAAACCTTTTAAAATCAGTAGTTTGCATTGACAAAATTCATAATCCGCAGCTAAATCCAAATAGTCTACAAATTTTCATCAAAAATGAATGCAAAATAATTGTAAAAAAACACGTGTCGCAACTAAGGTCAGTTTAAATGAAAATGAACCAGAGCAATTTTTCCATGTGAAGTCAGTTTAGACACAGGTACTTTAAAATATGTAGCCCCATCCCATCAGCATCACAAAATTACATTTTGTTTTGAAGTATATATATAGATATATTTGTAAATTAAGCACATTCCCAAAACCAAAAAAAAATACACTACTGCTACTAATACAACATAGTAAAATAACATACTTTCGATTCCGTTTGTTGAGTCAGAATTTAAACGATTGACATGGTTTTCAGCATTGATTTCATTCATCTGGAAGAAAACATTTTTTTGCTATTTATTATAAATTTATAACCTAATAAAATTAATTACCTTTTCCGTCAAATTATAACTGTTCTTCAGCGATTCATCTCCATTAATAAAGTTTTTAATTTGATGAATTTCAGTATCCACCTTCGCAATCAATTCTGACAAATACTCTGATGTTTGAATTTTGTTTGAAACTGCTTTAAGATCTTCAAATAAAACTGAAAAGGAAAGGAAACCAAGTTATACACATAAATCATTTTTTCAAAAGGTAAAACAATGGTTAATCTTACTTAACATCTGCATAAGCCTGGATTGAATTTCTTTTTTCTCTCGTTCAGCAGAAGCAATCTGTACTTTCATGTCCTTCATGTCCTCTACGTCTTCTTTAAAAAAACCATGCAAAATAAAAATAGTTAATTGCACTTACTAGTCTTCTAAATAAATAAAGTCCTTCCGCTTACCATTTTTATTATTTGTTGAATTATCACTAACTAAATTATTACTATCCACAGGAATCCCATCTATCAGGCCTTCTTCTTCTATCAGTTTGTTGCTGTCGTTTTCAGGAAGAATGACTGATGTGGTGTCATTATTAGCTGCCAGTATAGAGCGTGCAATTTTGACATCCATTTTAGATATTAAAGCATTCATAACTGTTTGTTTCGCTTCCAAAAGATCTTCGCCTTCTTTGTTTTTCTTGTTAAGGTCTTCAATTTCTTCTTTGTACTTTGCGGTTAGTGTTGCAATTTCGTCTTCCAGCTCTTTGGACTTTATTTCAGACTTTTCATACTTTTCAGCAAGTTCTTGTAATTCTTCTGCTCTCTGCTCGCTCAGTTCTTGAAACAAGGTTTTCTCTTTTAAAAAATTTTGAACGTTTCTGCAATAATTTTACAAAATTTTTTAGTGCAAGTTGTCACAAATTCAATTATGATTAAAAACACACTTTTCTAGGTCTTGTTGCTTTTTTAAAATGTCCATTTTGTCTTGCATAGATTTTCGTAAAGCTTCTTTAGCGACCGTTTGATACTTTTCTTTATCTTCGTACAACTGCGTGATTTCTTCCCTCAACTTCTCGTCTGTCATGGTCTATAAAAGAGAGGTTAATTTTTTTTTAAATTAATGTTTGTTTTTAACTAGTATATAAACATATTGTTATCAAAAAATTACTTTATGTGATGTTTCCATCTGGCGTTCTAAAATATCTATCCTAGTCAGTAAGCGATCCTCTTCAATAAGACTCTTCCAACTGCTTCCCATTGACTCTTTGGTTGCCATCATTAATTTTGTTATTGCTGCCAGTTTATGGTCTATTAATTGTTCTTTTTGCATCGCTTCCTACAAAACAAAAATAATATAAATAGTATTTATAAATGCTTTAAACAACTATTATTGTATAATTATTATTTCTACACATACTTTCATGTATTGGTTCAATAGATAAACATCTTGTAGCGGCGTATTAGAAGCTTTTTCAGGTAAGATGGTTGAGGAACTATTTAACAAAGCATACCAAATTAACCACAAATTATTATTATGGAAATAAACAATAAACCTACCTTGCTTTTGCTTCCTTCCCATCCGGCAGGAATAGCTGCAAATTTGCTACTATACAACCGTGGGTCACTAAAAGCAACAACAATTATTAATAATTTTAGCAAATAATCATAGCTATGTACACACATGTAAAACTTACATTTCTTATTAACTTCCATTACGTCGACCCCAAATTGGACAATGTCTCCTGAACATACTTCTCTAGGCGCGGACTCTTCGGAACTTTTACTTAATCTTTGGTTATTTACAAATGTTCCATTGCTACTTTTGGTGTCTTGCAGAAAAAACTGTAACAATGATATAATACTATTATACTATAATCTAAATCCACACATTTTTCTCTTGAAAATTACTGACCTTCCCATTCTCATGCCATAACAATGCGTGATTTCGTGACAAAACCTTACAGTCAAATATAGCATTGACGGCACAAGGTCTAGCTCTCGCCACGGAGCGTCCAATCTTTGTAGGTTGGTCCAGGACAAGCGTCCGTTCCTAAAAATTGACAACATTAAGTAGTGAAGTAGTGCTATTCACAGCCTTTAGCCAAACAAAGCAAAAACAAAGACTTACTTGAAAAGGATGAGAATTAGGTCGACAGGTGAGAACAGCTTTAGCTGCCATTTTAAAGTTCCCTTGTTGTTGTCCTTGTGGAATATAAACAGGAAACGAACAAATTGACGAATTTGACGACGAATCAGAATCCGACCCTGAACCTTCGCTCAGCTCGTCGTCAGACAACTTTCTCATTGCAAAAATTGTCGTTTGTTTATTTGTAAATATGTCACCTCCTCCCCCCGTCCCCTGGCCACAGGAGGCCAAAAACAGGTTGTCCTTTTCGACACGCCAATTTCGTCCAGTATTTGGCTCAAATGATTGTTATTTGTTTATTTGTTACGTATAAAAAACTGCGTATGGAGACAACAACAGTTGTTGCTGTGTTTATTTTTATAATTAGTTCGTTCCCATCTAGATTCGTTTCTTTAAAATCTTCAAGTCATCCCTTGTAGTCACTTGACACTATTTAAAAACAACACATGACAAAACCAAGGTTAAAAGATAAGTTCAATTATTCAATAAATTAAGTTAAAAGTTCGGAGGTATTTTGAATCACAACTCCAGCCATTTCCTATCAATAGAAAATCTTTGGGAATTTAGGAAATGGCTGAAAATGTTTGAGAGAGAGTTTCATTTAAGAGTTTTTTTGAGTGGTGATAATTTTGGTGATAAGTGGAAAAAGTCCATTTTTCAATGGGAGGGTAACAACAGTTCAAACGTCCCGCTGCACACGACCAAAATTTACCCTAAAACTGTTATCATTATGCATTACATTTAGAAATTGGATGCTAGACCATTAATAATTAAGTGTCCATCATGTTAATAAGAAATTAACTCCTTTGGCATATTTAATTAACTTCCAGCCCTCTCTTTGGATGGGATTCATGGCCGTCTATGCATTTTTTGGCTGTGGAATTTGGTGTTGTATGGGATGCACCTTTTTTTAACCAAAGTGTCTCTCCTATTTTGGGAGCTTTATCAAAATGCTTATATACTTCTCTCTCTCTCATCCCCAATTCTTTGCTTGTTTCAGTCGCTTCTGGAAACGCTCCAAATTTCCCAAGTTTTTGCAAGCAAGTAATGAAATGTGCAATAGCCAGTCCAAAACCCAAACTTCAAAAGCAGAAAATGAATGGAGGAAGTCTGCATCATATTTCATGGAATAGGAAAAAGAACAGACGAAAAATGTCAGCAAAATGCAGAGTTTTTAGTTTTTGGATCTTGCTGCAGATCTTTGTGACCATGATGCTACTTTTGTTGGGAAAATCAATTTGCATTTTCTTCAAATGCAGATCTCTTTCTCTCTATAAGACTGACATTCCGCAAAATATTTATGCAGTGCATATATTGTTTAATAAAATTTTAAAGTATTCTTACTTGATTTAAAAGCCCACAGAGAACTAAAATTTTATGTCGCAAACACTTTTCCCTCAGTCTCTGAAATTTGTTACTAAATCCTTTATTATGGGCTGACGAAGTGTTTGAGTCAAGTTAACTGGCTTGAAAGAAGTTAACTCATGCCAGGAGATATCAGTCAGTTTAAGTTTGAGCTGTTCAATCCGCTTTTCGGCCTTGTATTTAACTTAATTTAAGACATTTAACTACGTATTGTTGGCCTGTAATGTCATGGCTTCTATATCAAATCATACAACTAATTCAACCTCTTTTGCCTGCATTATTGCTGCTTGAATGTGTTCATCATGACACAAGATCAAATAATTTATTCAAGCTTGTTCCCTGATTACATTACTCAACCAAATTAACCTCTTTATTTGCTCCCTACTTTTCCCTAAATCTTTGAGTCTCGATAAATGAATGTGGGAACAATGAGTGCAATTAGGGAGTTATTCAGCGTTGAGCTGAACAGGTTTTCTTGTGTAAAGAGGCCAGGATTTCCGATTTCAGATAAAAGACAAAGATAATGTGTGAGGTGGATTTTTTCACTGGGGGGAACTAATACCTAATTTGACATTTGCTACATTTGTACAGCAATAGCATTGCTTCATTTGACAAAGCGGAATGTGACCTACATTTGCAGAGTTATCACCTACTAAAGAGATTATTTAACCTGCTTCCATTCACTCCAAGAACTTTGTAGGTTTCTTTCTCTTTGTCAAGCTGAATTAAATTCTCTGAGCTCAAAATCTCAGAGTTTGATTGTAGTCATTTTATACTGCGGCTTGTTAAAAAATTGCAAAATTCTATATTTTTTGGCTCTCAGACATTTTTAGACATGAGGGGAAACAGCTATCAATTTTAGTTGTTGTTTAAAATTAGTTTATTTATGACATTATCCAGCGTCAACTTTCATCCGCTGGGAACAATATGAGGAGGATAAAATGAGCCATAACAAACACAATACGAAACTCAACTCTTTTTTCATCGTCTCATGAGGACAAAGAAACATCATCAAACAACTTGTAGCCTATAATTTGCTTTAAATGGAAAATATTATAGAATCTTGTTTTTTTTTCTTCAAAATGTATAAAATTACTATACAGCTTTCAAAACAAATTCTATTGTTGTCTTTATTTCGTTACTTCTTCCTGTATTATAAAACATGACAAGAAACAAGGGACGAAATGTCTACCACAAAAGACATGACCGGAATGTAGAAAACATTTTCTCAAGTTAAACTCCAAAAAGCACTCAGACCAAAAGCTTGTCGATACTTTTGATTGCGGCTACTATCTACAAGACAACTTTTATTATTTTTAGCTGTACACACAAAAAGAAATCTTTTCCTTTGGATGTAAAATATTATTAAAAATTTTTAGAGATTTTGATCCTTTTGAATTTACTTAACTGTCCAGTTGAGGCTACTGATGACGCAAATAAAAATATTATTCCCCTTTTATATTTATTTTCCCTGAGATGTATCAGACGAGAAAACAGACAAATCCCAATAAAATGGTTTATAAATAGATGTTAAGTAAATATCTGCGATATTCCAACAAATTTTGTTACATTATTCAATTTTAAAGACAAGGCCAAATGACGCATTAGTTTGTGACATTAAAACCATCACGAACAAAGGATTAGATCGCAGAGCTCAAAATGCATAATTTCACTTGGATTGGAAAATCTGGTGGCTTATAAAGATGGTGGAGAAAGCTTTTACTTTAAATTTCAAGTAAATAAGTGATTCTGTAAAATCAACATTTCTCTTTCTGGTTGAATAAATACATAACATATTTTTTAGCTTGGTACGTTTCCATCCATTTAGATTTATTTTATGTGTAGGTGTGCTAAAGTGAAAGCGAATGCTTTGCACAAGTAATAATATGATGGCTCTTTGTGTGAGATTTATGTTTTCTTTCTTTTTCTGATTCAATTGAATAGGATGGAGCTTGTTTGTCTAAGTAAGTGTCGATTTGCGATTTTTAGAAACCTTGAAAAGATTTTCTTGTTTTAGAGAAATTTTCGTGCTGACCTTGCAAACTCGTTGTTTGCTAGATCAGGCTGAAAATTGGGGTGCTAATAAACGGCGTAGGTTGTTGAGCAAATAAGTAACTTAACCAAAAGTAATCCAAAGCTCATCTGGAAAAGCCCTTAAGCGGTTGGATAAATGGCATTTCTAAAGATTACCACCAATGATGATGGATACAAAGCCCCTATTTTCAAGAGAACTTCAAAACTTGTGCATATTCCTTTTATTGGGATGAGGCCGATGAGGGAGCAGTAAATTGCAATCCTAATAAAAGTTGTATGTGTAATTGGTCTAGGTCTACCTTTCAATTTGAAGGGGCTATAAGCTCTTTTGTATGTACTTATAAATCTGCTTTGTGGAGTTTTGTCCGACTAAACGTTTCTACTTTCAACAAAAGGTTTGAGAAGGAAAAGAATAAGAAGAGAAGCCAATAACACAAACCTGGCATTAATGGCTTACCACAAACAATAACAGGTAAACCCGGTCAGCCAAAAACCTCACTTCCTTTTTCTCCAGCAAATAAAAAGATGTTTTTTTTTTTTTTTTACTTTTCTCTCTGAGAAAGGTTTACTTATTGGATACGGCTTATAGCTCATAAACAGTATTTATCACATTATAAAGGTATGAAAAAATGAGGATGTTTCCCATTATCTGAATACGCATAAGTCATTATGAAATTTAACCTGCCCTCACGCAAGCACTGTCACATGTCATGGCAAGTTACGCAAATTATCCGCACATTTGAAAAAAAGACAGAAAGGCGAGGGAGCAGGGTATAGTAATGGAGCTGTGTCACATTTCTATTTTATGTTCCTATGAATTATTATTAAGTATTGCGCTTATTTCCTATAGCGCTACCTTTATTTTAGGAAAATGGCAAGACATGATAGGAAGTAGAGCACGAAACAAGTGTGTGTAATTCAGCAGAGTTGGACCAAGTCTGTGTTCAGTCCAGCCCAGTTCCTGTATGATGCTGAACCACCACAAAATGAAATCATGCAAAATCTCACTCCAAACAAATTCAAAGCCCAACTCAATTTCCAGGAAATTTGTGCAAAAGAAATCAAACAGTCCTCCTTCTTTGATGTTAAAAGCATATTTTTAAAGGATATTTTCCATGCTTCAGTTCACCCCAATAAGGAGAAAGTAGTAATATATATATCTATAACGAAAGTCGAATCTCCTTGACCAAAAGATGCATCATCATCAAAGTACATAAATCGTAATGAGAAAATAGAGAGCATACTGAAAATTTGCTTATTAACGAGTGGAATGCGAAATTAGCTGGTGAGTAGGTAGTTGGCCAACTTGGGGATTGTGTTACTCTGAAAAGATGGTGTTTTTGACAGCAATTCATCCGAGCCTTGATCATCATACATATATTATATGCTGGTAGTTTGTTCTAATAACCTTAAAACTCGCAGGGGGATGTATAATGACATAATTATCACAAACTGCCAACTACAAAAGGACTTTGAGCTCGTCTCCTTCTTCTTTTTATATGTAAATACATTTCCCAAAGTGCCTTTTATGACAATAAGAGCAAATGAAGAATTGGCTGCTAAACTTTTTCATGTTTTTGATGCTGTCAGAGTGAAAGCACATTTTTCTCAATTTGATATGAATAAAACTGAATGCCGGTTCCCATTATGTCATAATCGTCTTGTAAATTAGTTTTGTGAAAGTAAAAGGACCCGACAAGTACTTCACCTATTGTCTTTATGGTTATATAAAATGTGATTATGCTCAAAGCTACTATTAGCCGCAGCCTGATGGCAAAAAAAGTTGGTATCGCATATCTTAGATATTTCAAGCGGATTTGCCAGTTGTGGGATGACAGTGACAGTTGGAGCTAATGAAGATGACAGTCTACTGCCATTACTATAAGCAAGGGAAAGTTAGGAAAAGTGAAAACTGAAGCCGCATTAATAAATGTGACACAAAATCCTGCCCATTCTTTCTTCCCAAAGATATTAACTGCATTGTGTACTGGGGAGCAACTTTTTATGTTTTCCCAAGCCCCATTTATTTCTTAAACTGGTTTCCTTTGAGTGTGGATGGGGATTTAAAAAATGCTGGATTCCCATGCATGCAAGTACATGGAGAAAGTTTGTTTGAGTAGAAACCGTTGTTGGTGGACTGTTGTGGCCACAAGTGGAGGGAATCGGGTGAAAGTAGGGGATGCGGGAGAGTGTCGGGTGGTCGGTCGGGTGGGGTTTTGGGGCGGTGGCCAAAGATCCCGCTCCACTCCGGTTCCCCTCCGATCCGAAGCCCCTACTGCATCTTCCCTAACCCCATCGATCCTCAATCCACCCTACAACTCCATCCACCACCAACAAGCCACCCTGTCGTCGCCACAGCCGCCAAGACTTGACCCCTGACGCCCTAAAAGCCCAACAGGCCCTGACAATGGACCCTTAACAAAGCCATGTACCGACTCGCGCCCAGCTCTCTCGACTCTGTTGGTGCAGCCCCGTGTGTCTCTCTCCAGTCTAGTCTACTTTCTCCGAGTGCTTGCTTGCTTGTCTACTCTGAAAAATAGAACTCAACATGCAGTGGTTCCTTTAAAGTAGGCGAGTGACATTGTGCACTATATATTCGGCCAGCAGACACGAGGAACATAATTATCACCACCTAATCATTAATAATATCAAATATTAATATAAAAACAGCAGCCGACAAGACAAACAGTAGCTTCCATATTTAGTCACATGTACATCTTTAATTATGACAGAGAGGTACGAGTTTTACAACTACGCTAACATTAGTTTTCCCCATAAACGGTCCCATTCTACAAATATCCCAAACTGCTAATTGGCTGAACTTTCAAAGAGAGCAGGTGTGAAATCCCTCATCACGGAGAAGTTAACGCTAGAGCCCTTTGCCCCCACTGGAGAGGGATATCCCCACAGAGAAATCCTGGATTCGCTTGACTCCCATTCAAAACCTACATTTAAGGGCTTGCTTCTGTCTTCTGGGCTGACTCCAGAAAAATTTCCAACCTGGAGTCAATTTTGAAGGTACGCAACCGTGTACGTACGCATCTTTTTTTATTTATTTATTTTATTACTCATGATGAGTAACTCATCTCAAGGATCAATTCCCAAGTCAAGTTGACTCAGAGTTAAACCATCTGAGTGTAATTCACCCAACTTACCCACTTTTACAATATAAGTATCAACTTTCCACTTTTGTTTTGCTACAAATGCATGACTTACTATCTTGTCTTTATAAATCATATTAAGTATATATTGTACATGCATGGCTTCTTGGTGACAACATTTTAAATTGTCTTGGTCATTTGGTTTTAATTACACACGTATAAGAAATCTCATCTTCTTTTTCCTCGTTTCATTTATTCTGGATCTTGTTAGTGTCAAGTGTGGAAAAGAAGCTAAGCGCTAAGCTACTTGTGAAAAGCTACTTATTATTTGTGTTTTGTCATTTCAGCAATTACGTGAAGCGTCCGAACAAAGGAAAGAACTTGAGAGACAACATGCCGAAGCTTTGGCTCAGCTACGAGAGAAGAAGGAGGAGGTCGGAAGACTTAACCTCGTGGGGGAAAGTGACAAAAAGAAGTCCGCAGATACCATCGAAGCACTCCAGGTACGTTGTCAAGTAACCCAATTAAGGGCCCCAATTATCCCACTTGTTCACCAAAGAAAAGACTTTTGCCAAAGTTTGCCACAAAACACAAGTCCTTTGAGACAGGAACAAAAATATTTGTTGCTTATTCAACAGTTGTTGTTCCAAATTGCCAGTTATTTAAGTTGAATATATGTTGTAGACAAAGTATTTATTATATTTTTGCAACTTGAATGGGAGGATTTCTTTGAAAATTATTCCCATTATCCTCAAAACTCCATTTCCTTTCACTCGCCCTCCTTTCAGCACAACAATTTCCAAACTTATTAAACTAATGAAGGGGAACATTTTTGGCAAATACATAAATGCCTATAACCACGGGGTCAAGAGATTGGGAGATAAAAAGCTGGGCCGTAGTTGCTCTCCACAGGTCCTCTGATAACAAGCCCTCTTACTTAAAAATTAATTCACCCTCAAAGTGATTAGAAGAGAAGTAAGCCTAATAATTCATCCTTTTCTCTCCCAGTCCAAAATCCGAGAGCTGGAGAAGAAGACGGAGCTGCAAATTGTTAGGAGCGAAGTAAGTCTTGCATATTATTTCCCATCATTGTGATTATGACTGATGAGGATAGTTATATAACCATATCTTAAACCAACGCAGGAGTTGATGTTGGAGTTGTCGGCTTTAAAAAGGTCGCATCAATCTGCTCGTGCCTCATCTTCTCGACATTCTTCCCTAGGACAGTCTCCTCCAGACTCACCTCTTTGCTCAACTCCAGGTCAGACTAATTTCACATTTTTCTAAAAAATTGCTAAAAAAATCTACCATTAATTTGCATTAATTTGCATTAAATCAGTTAATAGCATAATATATATATATATATATATATATATAAACATGATAAAAAAGATCAAAGAATGCTGGGGAAATTGTTTATTAGAGAGAACTGTTTAGGAGATACTTTTCCCAATGAGAAAGTGATATTATTATTATCTAAAAGAAGGAGAAAAGTGCTCAGGTTTCCAAAACTCGGATCCGTTTCTCACATTCCTCATTCATGGTGCGATTGACTGCCTTTTTGCACATACACAGTTTTGTTAATTATTATATGAGTTTGTATACGTTGTTGTGTTATTAGTAGTTAACGAAACACTTTTGTATTTATTAAAGGTAGTTTTTGAAACAAATTCCTCCTTACTAATAATGACGCAGAAATGGGTAGTATTTGGTAGTCGTAGAGTAAAGTAACAGCTTAATGTCAACTATACTTACAATGCCTTCGTATCTATTGTATGTACGTTTGCTGGTGAGTGCAAGTTTTACTTTAAAGGCTTTTTCCGCTAAACGTTAACATAATTTTACGCCAGTTTTTGCCTAGACCATAAAAGCAAATTTTAGGGAAATTTATTGGGTGGCATTTATTCATGTATTTATGTAGGATGGCTTTCTCTCGCCATCATGATGTAGTGGTATTTATAATAGAATTCATCCCACATTACATTTGGTTGACACGTATTGACAAGGAGAGGTAATTAAGTTGTACGGAAACTTTCCTCCTATGTACCTTTGACAGTTGAGCTTAAATCCTGTTAACATTTCCATGCGTCTGTCGAAAATTAAGTTTGCAAATTGAGTGGGTTGTGTTGAAGGGGAATTGAATATTTGTCATACTAAGTGCTATTCATGAGGATATATTTTTCTTTTAATCCATCACGTTTTACTTATTCCTTTTCGATTGCACGGGACATGGAATAATTAGAAGTGGAGGCTTGGAATTTGTAATTTAGTTTGTACAAAGTGGCTACATAATGAAGGAGGTTGTATTTTACTTGTAGAATTAGTGCTAATGGGCCCCAACCGTTGACCATTAGTTAAATATGTATGGAGTTGTCTAGTTGACATTGGTTTATTGGTTTATGCATGTCCAGCTCAAAGGAGCCTGTTTTGCATCGATTGTTAATGGGGATAGTAAATTAAGAGGGTGATAATAATTTTAATTTCATGCCATCAGACTCTGTGTTGAGTCGTGGGGAGAGCACTACGGCACTTTCCACTCCCGTAGTTCCTTCCCTGGACGCGATTTTGGAGACGGAACGACCCCACGCCCTGTATCACCCTTCCGCAGCATACTCTCGAGGTACACAGACGACAATGTTTTTCAATTCAGACCCATCAATTATTCAGCCTTCCATTATGTTGCAATCTCCTCATACCTCTATCTGTCAAACCACCAAACGCTCTGTGCTCTGCTCATTTCCGGTCTACAAATATTTCCCTCATTTCCTACACAACTCAGCTTCCAATTCAAAAGGCGTCCCAATGCTTTCACCTAAATGTCCACCTCCACCACGGTCAAATCATACTTATTTGGTAAAAGAAAAACTTGAGGAGAAAGTTGTAAGCCGCAGTGCTTATTGAATGATTATTTTATCTGTTCAGGAAAAACATATATGGGCTTAGTATTTACTTAGCTTCTACAAAAGGGTGAAGTTGAAATGTTGCAAAGTTCATAATCCGAAAAAGCCAAATGAAAAAAAGTAAGTCAAAGGAAAGGGATTAGAAATATAAGGGACAAAGAAAGAAATCAATGAAAGCAGGGTCGGTTAGCTTAAGCTGTAATCGGATATGAAATCACTAATAGGATGGGATCTTGAGGAAAGCACCATTTTTGTTGTAAGGATGTAATTCTACACTCAGAGAGAGAGCAACTCAAGCAAAGTGTCCACTTTCCCCACAATTTCATCTCTCTTCTTCACACCAGATAAATAGATAAATACTCTTTTTCACCACATATATAGAATTTTCATCCCTGTCACAATCATGAGAGATACAACTCAACTATCTACTTGGCAATTAGAAAGCAACTGTATTTTTTGAGAAAAAGTTTTGGAGGTAGAATACTTAACCCTTAGTTCCGTATATATGTAAGCTGCTGTAGATAGATAAGCAGATTGATGTTTTTGCATTATTAGAGTAACTGACTGAGGAAAGCTTATTATGTAGTAATTGTGAGCTAAAGAGAACACAGCTATCTATCTATGTAAGTATGTTGGTTGCTTGTTGGTGTGCTTTCTCCACACCCTAAGTACTTTTATAATAATAAGGAATGAAGGTATTGACTGTATATATTGACGGAGGAGAGAGGACTTGGTTAGGGTTGACGAGCAGAGCACGGTGTGGGTGTGGGTGTGGTTTGGGGCTTTCGTGCTGCATGGTTCTGGTCTCACATCTCACTCTGGCTTCCTGCCGCAGGGCCGCAGTCTCACTCGCTTCCGCGGACGTATAAACAATCCTCCTCCTTTTCTCCTCTGAGGCACGGACGGAAGCGGCTGAGGCGAAGCTCTTCCGTCACTGACCTCGCCCAAGGACAGCCCAACATCCAAAAGACCAGGGCCTCTCTCCTCTCTCAAAAATCTCTCCACTTTGATGACCCAGTCGCTTCAAATCATGAAATTGAACGTATCATAGCCAAAATACAACAGGATAACAAGATTTTAGCTGAATTAGATAAGAATGCTGGTGAGTACGGTCACAAATCTTTTCTTCTTTGCTTCTTCCCCTCGCTCTCATCTCTCATTGTTCAGGAGTTTGTGTTTAAATTATCTAAATATCTATATGCTTTAAGTATGACAATCTTTGTTCTCTTTCCAAAATTATCTGTTTGGTATATACTTAGGTATAGCAGAGACCAATTCAGAGATGCTTAAATATTTATGAAAATTGTATTGGCGACTTTTTGTAATTTGCTTACTGACCTTTTGCGTTATCGCAGCAGCCATCGAGTGTTTAACCAGTAATTTGTAAAAGCCAACTTTTATCTGCAGTTTCCTATCTTTACCTGTTATTAACGAAAAAAAAGCAAGCAGCATATAATTAAATATACAAATGCTACCTAACTTTACTAAATTGCAAATAATGAATGTATGCAAAAATAATTAATCCCCTCATAACAAAGGCATGTTGTTGCTTTAACCCCACAAATCCGTCTTTTACTTGATTATTTTGAGATTGAGAGCAATAAATTATTTAGTTGTATAATTAAATCACTTATTATTATTATTATTATTATTATTATTATTATTATTATTATGGTATTTTATTAATAAGCAGTGCATGATTTTTACTGGTATGCTCACTACTAATTGATTGACTATATTTTATCATTCCTTTTGGATTTTGTCTCATTGTTTTCGCAGTTTGTGGCTCTCGTTTTAGCACCCATCCGCATCCGCCAAAAGGCCAATTGCCAGCACCGCGTAGACGAACCTTACCCAAAAAACCGACATCGTCAAAATACCACGTTCCAAAAATTACAATCGATCACATTGATGAACCACAAAGTAAGCGGGGAACATAATGACAACAAATCTTTTAAAAAGTAAAATTTGGTACTCGTTCCATTAGGGATAGTTTTCTTTAGCCTAACACCAACAAGTAGAAAGCAGTAGAAAGCAAACAAGTCACAAATTATAGGCTTCTTCACAGTAGGATGGGAATTAATCAAATTGTTAGTCACTCAATTATGTTGGTGGTAGAAGCAGGTGCGTTGGTTAGATGATGAGCACCTTTGTCTCACAACACACTAACACACAGTGCAATTACTTGTAATTACGGAGAAACCACTTCTCGTTAGTTAGCTAATAAATAGAAAACGCAGAGTTGGTTGAGTTAGTTAGTTGACAGCGTCTCACACTCACCTTACTTACTTACCTCTTTGCACAAGACGCTTATTATTCTCCCTAATTGTAGCACCTGTCAATGTACTCAACTAGTCACTCTGCTTTCTCTCCACCAGTAATTAACCTTTGCCCTTTTAATCTACCACCATTCTTCCTCCATCTTGTTGTTTTTGCAGTGTAAAATCCCACCATCTTGTTGTAGCTTAAGTGAGCCACCCTCTCCCTTAAAATAACAAAGTACAGTAGTTTGTGTCTTCCTGCTTTCACTGTTGTAAATACCACAAATCCCTCAATAATTGCTTTTAGAATTTTGAAATTCCATAAGAAAAGGATTTATTTCAAAATGTGTAATTGTTTTAGATCAGTCCATCGTCAATAGTTCATGTGTAAAAGAGTTTGGTTAAAGTTTTGGACTTTCTCTTTGTGTAATTATGAGAAGAATTGGTGTTTCTCAATTTCCCCCAAAAACATCATACAACTTGTATGATAAAATGTATGTGTGTTTGACATGTTATGACACATTTCTCGACATGGCATTTGTCATTTGGGGAAATTGAGACAACATGAAACTTTCACCAAGTTCAGGGTAAAAGCTTATTCACTGTGTCCCTTAATATTTTATTAGTTGTTGTTGTGTGATTCAAAGTTACTGTACTTATTATTGGGGATGTATTCAGTCTTTGCTAGCGAATACATCCCTAAGCCCCCGATAAGTAGTAAATATATTTAATACTGCTGCATATGAGTTTTGTGTCAATGTGTGGGTGTGGGCCAGTTTCAGGTAGTACTTCACGAGACTTAGGACTTTATGACCATCACGGAGGGGGGATGCACCCTCAAGGCATGCAACAAATCCACGGGATGAGCAGCATGTCACAATTCCAACCCATGACCACCGTTCTGCCCACAAACTTCTTCTCCGTTGTTCCTGCAGGGACCGTTTTCCATTCACAGGGACCAACGACAATGCTACAACAAACGGCCGGCTTACAACATCAGCAGCAGGGGCAACATCAGCTCCAACACTCCTCCGGGGGCCATCTCCACCATTCCTTACACCAACAGCCAATTTCCATCCCCACCATTATCACGACTGCTCATGTCGAAAGCAAAAATGGTAAGAAAAATCAAACTGTTGCTCCTGAGCGAGACCAGAGTTCTACTCCCTTCCATCCGCTTACCATTACCAATCTATACCTTGCCCAATTTTTACGACTAGCTACAGGGGAAAGTTTGCGAAATAAAGCAAATAGATATAGATAGATTCGAGACAGACTAATTTCAAAGCAGTTTATTGCCAAGTTGACAAGGGGAAGAAAGTTTTATTGGGATTATTTCCGTAGTTGGCGTTGGGTCTCAACATCAGCAGATACTCAACGGGACGAAACATCATCAGTTGCAAATGCATCAACAAATGGCAACACATCACCACCATCATCAGCAGGGGGCAGTGGGGGGAAGCAAGGGAGCAGACATGTTGGACATTCCTGGAAAAGGACGCTGCTTCGTCTACATTGCGAGGTAATCAAAAGAAAATGAGTTTTCACTCTATTGACTCAAAGTAAACACAAACTTTCTCCTGATAACTCTTCTTTTTAAAGAAATACTACTATGTAGTCTTAGAAAAGCAGCATTTTAAAGTTTGAAAGCATCTTTTGACATTTGATCATTTGATATATATTTATATATATATATCTATAGATACTCGTATGACCCATTTCATCAGTCGCCGAACGAAAATCCTGAGGCGGAATTGAATATAAATGCTGGAGATTACGTGCTAGTGTGGGGAACTATGGATGAGGTTTGTGGCTTCTTTTTCATCACGATTTTATTACAGTTCCATCAACCACGCACATAATTTATACTATGTGGTTAAAATATCAGAAATTTGAGACCAAATATAATCCGATATAGCAACCGACTTTGGTAATCTTATATAAAATTGAGGCTTCCTTTTCAAACTATGTGTCCGTGGGACGGAGAATCGCAATAAATTTTCATTTTTGTGGTTAGAGAAAGTAAAAGAGGCTTGAGGAGAAATTGAAGTGGGGTAAAGTGGTACAGAGAAAAGTTAATAGATTGGAATTGAAGGTTTGTCCTTCCTTCCCCATATTAAACTTTAATCTGCTTGACTTCCTTCACATTCAAAAATCTTGCCCCAATTCCAACTCCTCTGCATTGTTGGAAAAATGTCCAATTTCATTTCAAAATACATCATCCGCCTTTCAAGAGCCTTCATATTAGACCCCATTCACTTTTCATATCCAAGAAATCATATCTCCTTAATTTGATTAGGAAAACTAAAAAGTACTCAAGTACTTAGTACTTGAGAAAGTTTTCTTTGTTGTGTGATGGAATGTGTGGCCAACAAATTGCTCTTAATTTTTAATTTTGTATGATGAAATGTTGAAGGATGGTTTCCTGGACGGTGAGCTTCTTGATGGTCGTCGGGGGCTGGTCCCTTCCAATTACGTGGAACGACTTGTGGGGGAAGATCTCATCGAATTCCATCAACAGGTTGTTTTGGGCATCAAAGAGTCCGACGACTGCTTATCCACGTCCCTTGTGGACTTTGACTACACCCGAGAGGTCGGGGATGAGTCACAACGCCTTATTATAGGTCAGACATTCATATTCAATTGTCTAACTTTTAACTCAACCCCTAACAAAACTACTTTTAGTTGTATACTTTCTCCCAGTAATTACCAAACATTTTGCTAATTTAATTGCATGAGACACAAACAAAAAACAAATTTGGCATGCTAAGCCGCCCCCAATTATTATTATTATTATTATTACTCTGCAATTTTGTTTTTCTTTTGTATGTAGCAGCAAAGAACAAGAATCGTATTCAGAGAACTTTACCCCCTTTGATGTGCAATCATCAAGATGATGCTTTCAGAAAACAAGGTTTGTTTACGCTCTTTTCAATTTTTAGTTGTCCGTATAGAAAAAGAGAAATACCAATTAGTCAGTTTATTTTGTTCTTTTATAATATATGCTGAAAAATATTTTTTATTTACTTCCCAGCAGAAATAAGTAAAGTACGAATTTGTCTCTCTCTCAAATGCTATTTATTGAACCGAATATTATCAGTAGTTGTCTCAATTTGTATTTTATTTTTCCCATTTTTTCTTTTATCATGTTTTAGGTCAATTATCCTATTTTTTGTTTCAGAAGAACTGATGCATAGAAGGCAAGAAGAGTTTGGATACTTAGATATTGAAGATATGTTGGATGACGATGGGGATCCTGAGAAACAAGGTAAGTTTTAAAAAGAGAGAAAGAATAATTATTTGTGTTTGTGTTGTGAAAGCACTTATTGTCTGTCAACACTGCACAGCCTTAGTAATTAGTAAACAATTGGTGTTGTCCGGCTGATTTAATAGATGTATTCTTCTCGGTGCTAGTACCACCCCCAGTACAGTTAACACTCGAGAGACAACTCAACAAAAGCATACTCATCGGTTGGAACCCTCCAGACTCACCCCCGGGGACAATTGAGACATACCAAGTCTTTGTCAACGGACTTTTAAGATGCACCATAAAAGCGAATGAGAGAACAAGGGCACTGGTAGAAGGGGTTGATTGCAACAGGGTAAAATGAGATGCATTTATTTTTTAGTTGTTTTGTTTTTATGTGAAAGAATCTGTGCTAATAAATGTAAATGTATCAAATAGCCCCATAGAATAAGCGTTAGGGCTGTGACCCCAAACAGAAGGACTTCGAGGGATGCTGCGTGTACGATGGTCATTGGGAAAGATGCCCCATTGTCCCCTTCATGCATTCGAGCGTCGGGTGTGACGAGCACTTCCGCAGTCATCTCTTGGCTCCCTGCAAATTCAAACTATCAACATGTCGTCTGCGTCAATAATGTGGAAGTGAGGACAGTTAAACCTGGAGTTTACAGACATACCATCACAGGTACAGATACTACTTCAACAGTTACATCAAAGTTTCTTTCAAACCAAAACGTTTTTTTTCTAATGAAATTGATGTTTTATTTTTGCAGGGCTCACCCCCAACACAACGTATCGAGTGACTGTCCGTTCCAAAAATATCAAAGCTCCTCATTTTGACGAAAAGGGTTCCAAACAAATGGAGAAATTATCTGCGCACACAGAGTTTAAAACACTTCCTAAAGGTAACTTTAAACTTGAGATAAAAAATAATTTGGGCAAAGTTAGTGAATTGTTGTTTTTGCCCTCCCTGAGGATGTTTAGGCTTACCTGATCCACCCATTGATGTACAAGTAGAGCCTGGTCCACAGGACAATACAATTCTAGTCACTTGGCATCCTGTGGCTGCGGCTACATCCAATGGTGCTATTGTCACAGGATACGCAGTCTTTGCTGATGGGAGGAAAATACTAGAAATTGATAGTCCTTCCGGTAATTTATACACATAAATTATGTTTATTACACATATTACAAGTATTACAAGTTTATTATTATTATTTTTTTTCATTTTCAGGAGACCATGCTCTACTTGACCTAAACAGATTTCAAGGGATGATTCCTAGACAAGTTACAGTACGCACCAAGTCTCGTGATAGTCTCTCTTCTGACAGCGTCCCTATTCCAATCCCTGCTCAAGTTCTTAGACTAAAAAGGCACAATTACCCAAATACAAATAGTCTACCCCCTACGCGACATCCCAGACATGTTGGGCCCACAACCCGACATCCCTCTTCTTTGGAAGGAGACGAAAGTTTTAGCGACAGAGAGCCCAGTGGGAGTGGCTTCCACATGCCACTCCCATCCATAGGTAGCCTCAACATCAAAAACAGACTCAAAAACACTTTCAATCAAATGCGAACTGGCACTGAAGCCCCCGCACATGACATGACAAAAGACAGCGAACGACATGGGGCGAGGGGGATGAGTAGTGTGGGCGGGACAAGAGGCGGGCCGCTCCCTCAAGACCCTCGAGGACGTCCAATTCCTCCTACAGATCGGCCTAGAGGTTATCCACCTCAACAACACCCTCAACAACCCCATCATCCTCAACAACCCCGACAATCTAGACAACAGCCTCCACACCCAGATTATTATGACAGGGGTCGACCACTAAGACCAGGACCCCGACCCCCAGCAGAGGTCAGGCATCGACTGTTTGTGGCTTTATTTGACTATGAGCCACACACAATGTCTCCAAATCCAGATGCATGTGATGAAGAGCTTCCTTTCAGGGAAGGACAACTCATCAAGGTCTGACGTTCATAAATAAAGTTTGCAATCAAAGCAAAAATGATGTTCATGTTAATGTTTAGATATATGGAGAGAAGGATGCCGATGGTTTCTACTGGGGCGAGGCTGGTGGTCGAAGGGGGTATGTACCCTGTAACATGGTTTCAGAAGTACAACCGGATGATGAACGTGTTACACAAGAAATGCTCAATGTGAGATTTGTACTTAATTTATTGACTAAAGAGAGTGAAATAAACGTGTTGATGAATTTGTAGGAAAGTGGAATGGGGGGTGGAGTCGCAGGGGGTGGAGTCGCAGGGGGTGGAGGCGGCGAACAGTTGGCCAGTGGGAGGGAGAGACGGGCTATGGGGAGAGACCGATGGGGAGACATTTACGCCAATGTCCCTGTCAAAGTCATGGTCGCACTCTATGACTACGATCCCCAAGAACTTTCACCCAACGTGGACTCTGAGGTAACGCATTCCTGTTTTAGCCTTTATATAAGTAAACTTAAAAGGGAAGCCAACTTGAGACGCTATTTGTCTCATTTCGTTATTTGCAGTATTTTTCTTTAGTATTAACGACGATTCATTTTGCACTATTTTCATTTATGTTTACAGGTGGAGTTATCATTTCAAACTGGTGATATCATAAAAGTATTTGGGGACATGGATGACGATGGTTTTTTCATGGGAGAGCTGAACGGGGTCCGTGGGCTAGTGCCGTCCAACTTCCTGACCGATGCCCCTCCGGAATATGGAGGAGATGGGAGGCGAGGGAGAGGAGGAGGAGGACAGCAACAACCCCAAATAGGTCCTCATGATCCTCATCGTCGACCTCCAGGGCCAGGGGCGCGGGGTCCGCCGCCACCCCCAAGGGAAGGTGGCGGGGCTATGGGAGGTATGGGTCCCCCTCCTGGACGCGGTCGTGGGATGGAGAGGAAAGGTAATTGGGCGTAAAGCGAAGGTGTAGAAGTGTCGCAGTGCAGGATTAGGAGAGCCAATCATGACAAAAATATTTGTTTTCCAAGCCCTTAATTTTAATGTTCCCTTACATGTGTTCACACCCTTGAGCCTTTGCCCTTTCCTGGTGAATGTTGGGAGTGGATGGTTCCTTTTCATTCTCGAGTCGTGCCTTGGGTGTCTCAATTTGCGGTGTGCTTCGTCTTTCTTTGGGCGTGGCTCCTTGGAAGCACTGCGCCCCTCTATATTGTTATTTATTAATCTATTGGCTTGTTCATGCACTATCCCTCATTGATGTTGTGCTCCTCTCAAACGATTCTGTCTTTTTTATGACTCTCTCTCTTTACGCCGCTGCTAATCTAGACGCCTCTTATCCTCTCGATCACTCGGAGGTAAGTTACTCTCTTTCCACAACTGCTTCCCATTTTTAATAGCTGCTTACCCATGCACAAACGACCCTAACACCCTCAATCATTAATGTCTCCATACGCTTGTGTTCACGCATAGCTTTCATTGTTCCGCCTTTCTCACTTTGTCCAAATCGCCTCCCCCC